>CM035418.1:103690468-103697968 GCA_020310875.1 Ceratopteris richardii
AAAACTTTCAAGTAATAACTTCAAAATCGTTTGAATTCACTTCAACATTTGAACTATGTCTAAAATCTGAAAATTGACTTTATCGATTTGACATACCTTCACTGTTAGACTCATTTATCTGCATACACATCCCATTTTGAAAAGATCTTTTGGTCAATTGTAGTTGAAGGTAGTAGCTTCAAAATGAGCTACACTCATGAAAAAATTTACAGTGTACTGTGAGATATGACCTTTAGAAGATCAGGGAAAAGTGCGCCAGAAAACTTGTAATTGTCAACTAACTTTCATAGTGATATGAAATCAGTTAGAATTCTCTACACAAGAGGAATTAGATCAAATCCTTCTACATAAACATCTGTTGTCTATTAGAGAAGATGTGACAAAATGGCTTGGCTTCATTCTGCCCATAGCCATGAAAAACTCTCCTACTCTGAGTAGTTCTTCCTCAACATCTCTCTCAAAAAACCTGACTTTTTCTCTTGTCACTCAAGACTTACAAATCAAGTTCTCTATTAGTTTTTCAACTCAAATTGACTTATATACATATGGTCTACATACTCCTAGACTCAAACTCCTAATTTTAGAAGTTCTATGTCAGGATTAGACTCTAATTTTGCAGTATATTATAAGTGTGAATTTTTCCCTTCACTTAGGCTATATTTTTTGAGTGTTTTGCTTTTACTTCTCTTTGCCTTTCTTTGTCCTTCATATGCCTTCATGTCTTTATGTCTAATTAGTGAGTGAAGCCCCAACACCTCCCTCTCAATCACTAACTAGCATTCTTTGTCTTCTTCATATATCCTTCTTCTCTTTTATTCCTGCCATTTATTTGAATCTACTTGCATTTACTCCATCCAAGCTCTTTGTCATAATATCTGTAATCTGATGTATGTTGCTTCTTTGAACACCAACTCACAAGTTTATCTCTTATGTATATCATATACCCATGTGTTGACCTTCTATCATCTTGACTTCCTGCCCAATCTGAGTCACTATATGCTCTCAACTTTATATCTTATGTAAAAGGATAATATAATCCTTCTTTCAAAGTTCCTTTGATGTATCTAAGAACTCTTTGACCTCCAATCCAATGTGGATCCTTTGGACAATGCATGAATTGAAAAAGAACTTCCACTGCATAACTAAGATCAGGTCTTGTTAGTGTAGCATAAATAAAGGTTCCCACTAAAGATTGATACTTCCTCATATCCTTGAATTCTACACCATCATATTTACTGAGTTTATGATTGACCTCAAGTGGTGTTGATGCCTCCCTGCAATTCTCCATGCTAAACTTCTTCAAAAGATTCAGAAGATACCTTTCTTGTGATACATATATGCCATGATCTGTGTAAGTGATTTCGATTCCAAGAAAATATGACAATTTTTCTAGATCACTTATCTTGAATTCCTTCTCAAGTAACCTTTTCACCTCCTTGATCCCTCCATTTGAAGTACATGTGATTATAATATCATCTACATAAATATAAATGTAGATCATACCTTCATCTGTTCTCTTGATAAGTAAACTTGCATCTGCCTTTGAGCTTTGATATCCAAGATCATTAAGATACTTCACAAGTCTTTAATTCCAAGCTCTTGGAGCTTGCTTTAATCCATAAAGTGCTCTTCTCAATCTGCAAACATAATTTGGATACTTATAATCCACAAACCCTTCAGGTTGCTCCATGTAGACTTGATCTGATATATATCCATTTAAAAATGCATTCTTTATATCGAATTGACTCAATGTCCATCCTTTTGATGTTGCAATAGCAATGATTGTCCTTATGGTTGACATCTTTGCTATAGGACTGAATGTCTCATCATAGTCTATTCCATGAGTTTGAGCATAGCCTTTCACCACCAATGTAGCTTTGTATTTGGCTATTCTTCCATCTGCATGTTTATTTTGTAAACCCATTTATTTCCAATTACTTTCTTACCATTAGGTTTTGGAACAAGTTCCTAAGTCTTGTTCTCTTCAAGTGCATTAAAATCATCCTTCATTGCTTCTTCCCATTGTTTCTTACCTTGCTTCATCATAGCTTTGAGGTTCTTCATCTTCCTTAACCATGTAAGCATAGTTTTTCTGACTCAAATAAGAAGTATCATAGGAATACCTTGTTGGGTGTTTTCTCAATTTGGTTGACCTTCTTGGTTCACACTCCTCATTTGTATTTGGATATACTTCTTCATCAAATCTAGGTACATCTTCATTTCTTCTATATGATCCAACTCTGGATGTGCTTGCTTGCATATGATCTTCATCTCCATCTACCCGCATGTGTGATTTACCTCTTTCACTTCTTCTAATCTCTTCTTCAAATGTTTCAAGATTACACTCTTTATCTGCATACCAACTCTTCTGTTCATCAAATGTCACATCTCTAGAAACAATAAATTGTTTGGTTAGAGGACTCCATAGCCTATAACCCATATGCTTTTCATCATATCCAATAAACACATATTTTTCAGCCTTTGGTTCAAGCTTATGTCTAAGTTGTGATGGTACATAAGCATAGGCAATTGATCCAAACACCTTACAATGATCAAGTGTTGATTTCTTACCCCACCAAGCTTCATAGGGAGTCATTCCATTTAGAGCTGCACATGGTAATCTATTCACAAGATATGTAGCTGTATTTATAGCCTCTGCCCAAAGATAATTAGGGCAATTCTTTTCCTTTAACATTGCTCTAGCAAACTCAACCAAAGTTCTATTCCTCCTTTCTACCACCCCATTTTGTTGAGGTGTATACCTGCAAGTTCTTTCCCTCTTGATACCTGCATTCCAAAGATAATCATTGAATTCTTGGGAGAAGTATTCTCCCCCTCCATCAGACATTAGCCTCTTGAGCTTTTGACTTGTAACACTCTCTGCATATGCATGAAAATGTTTGAAAGCTCCAAACACTCTGATCTTTCTTTTAACACATAAATGGTTATCCATCTTGTAGCATCATCAATAAAAAGAACATAATACCTAGAACCATTGATTGATCCTTCTTTTGTTGGTCCCCATACATCTGTATGTATGAGCCCTAGCAAACCATCATGTTTGAAACCTTTTCTCTAAAATGATAGCCTGTTTTCCTTTCCCATCTGACGAGCTTCACATTTGTAAATCATATGTTGGCTCTTTACATTTGGTAGCCCTATTACAAATTGTTTCTCCACCATGGTTTTAATTCCTTTTTCATTTAAGTGTCCTAACCTCTTATGCTAGAGTTCTAACTCTATAAGTACTTCATCACCATGTGTGATTAGAGCTTGACCAACATTCCCTTGCACTTTAAGAGTAAAAAGTGTACCTTCCTTCTTACCATAGACAATTTGATTGTATCCATCCTCTCGATCTTCAACAAATACTCCTTCATTTGTAATTTTGACTTGAAAACCTTTTTCTACTATTTTTCCCACACTAATCAGATTCGTTGGTATTGTTGGGACATACAAGACATTTTTTAGCAAATCATCTCTACTCTTGCACTTCACTTTTCCAATTGAATGCACATTATGTTTTGTATTGTCACATGTTTGTACTGTGTGACTTGAAATACCTTCCTCCAATTCTGATAACAATTCTATATTATGTGACACGTGATTTGAACAACCAGAGTCAATATAGAACACCTTGAGATCCTCCTTCTCTGATGCACTTATTGAATTCATCGTCAATGTTGTATGGTTGTCATTTTGTGTATCATTTGCATAATTGTCATAGGTAGTACTATAAGACTGATTCTGATTCCAATTTCTTGCACCACCTCTATGTAAAGTTCCTCTTGAATTTTGTCTTCCTCTTTGAAATTGATTCTGAAACCTTCCACCTCTTCCTCTGCCATTATTACTTTGATTCTGATTTGATCCTTGTTGATTATGCCAACAATCATAAGCTAGATGATTGCTCAATCCACAAATCCAACATGTCTTCTTGTTATTGTTGTGATTACCTCTACCTCTTCCATTTTCTCGACCTTTACCTATGCCAATACCTCTTCCTATTGCATAATTTGCTTGAGTAGTCAGCTCTTCTTCATCCTTTGATTTACCTTTATCACTTTTTTCCTTATTCTTTGCATACATAGCAGAGCTATGTCCTTTATCTCCATCTGACTTCAAATCTTGGTCAAATGTAAGCATCAGTCCCAGCAATTGATTTAATTTTGGTACATAATGATTTAATGAAAGTTCAGTTGAGAGTAAAAAAGGTTTCCACCTCTCATCTCCTCTCAATCCTGCAAGCAATTGTGCTATCAACCTATGATCTTCAATATCCTCATCAATAGATCCAAGGCTATTTGCCAAGTCCCTCATCTTAGTGACATAATCACTAATGCTCTGGCTTTGCTTCTGCTTAAATGTGGTAAACTCTAACCATAAGCTAGCCTTCCTCTGATATATGGTACAAATGATATGTGATAGTGTTGTATATATAAGCCCTTGCACTTGCATCTCTCTTCTACCATAGCTTCAAAGCTTCTAGTACTTCTTTCCTTGGTTGACTATTATCTTCAAATGTAGGCTTTTTTTCTTCACATGTCACATATACCATTAGATCATTACTCATAAGTAAGGATTCCATTCTCATTATCCAAGCAGGATAATTATCTATGTCCAATTTGTCAATAGATACATGATCTGCCATAGTCTTCTTGCTTCTCCTGCAACCTATGAGTATAAGGTTAAAGTATGTTACCTTTTGTAGATCTTTACCCTTGACAATAACTTCAAAGTGCTCCTCCCACGTCAGCTTTCACCTTTTCAATGAGGAACTCTTCAACTCCTCTTGTATCTACACCTCCTTTCACTTTTGAGGACCTTTCTACTTTGATACCACTTGTTAGTGTATGGAACACCACAAGAGCTGAGCTAAAGTGATATTAGAATTCCTCCATAACCATCACTAGCTTAGCAACACTTTACATTTGAAACCTTTATCACTAAACTTAGTGAAATCCAAAAGTTCACTTTCTAGTAATCTGTGCCTCTTCTTCTAGCTTCAAAATTGATCTGTATTAACTTGATTCTTGTAAATTCTTTTAATAATTTGCTAATAGAAGTTCTTTCTAATGTTAAGCAACATATTCCAAACAAAACTTTCAAATAATAACTTCAGAATCTTTTGAATTCACTTCAACATTTGAAATATGTCTGAAATCTGAAAATTGACTTCGTCGATTTGACATACCTTCACTGTTAGACTCGTTTCTCTGCATATACGTCCCTTTTTCCAAAGATCTTTTGTTCAATTGTAGTTGAAGGTAGTACCTTCAAAATGAGCTATCATTCATGAAAAAGATTACATTGTACTGTGAGATCTGACCTTTAGAAGATCAGCAAAAAATGCACCACAAAACTGGTAACTGTCAACTAACTTTCATATTGATATGAAATCACTTTGAATTCTCTACACAAGAGGAATGAGAAAAAATCCTTCTACATAAACATCTGTTATCTATTAGAGAGGATGTGTACAAAATGGCTTGCCTTCATTCTGCTCATAGCCATGAGAAACTCTCCTACTCTGAGTAGTTCTTCCTCAACATCTCTCTCAAAAAAAACCTGACTTTTTCTCTTGCCACTCAAGACTTACAAATCAAGTTCTCTATATGTTTTTCAACTCAAATTGACTTATATACATATTTTCTACATACTCCTAGACTCAAACGCATAATTTTCAAAGTTCTATTTCAGGATTAGACTCTAATTTTGCATTATATTACAAGTGTCAATTTGTCCCTTCACTTAGGTTTGATTTTCTGAGTGTTTTGCTTTTACTTCTCTTTGTCTTTCTTCTTCCTTCATATGCCTTCATGTCTTTATGTCTAATTAGTGAGTGAAGACCCAACATCTGTCTATCTATCTATCTGTCTAAACTATCCATCTATTTATCAATGTATCTATCTATCCATATATCTATCTATCTATCTATCTATCTATCTATCTATCTATCTATCTATCTATCTATCTATCTATCTATCTATCTATCTATCTATCTATCTATCTATCTATTTATCTATCTATCTATCTATCTATCTATCCATCCATCTTTCTATCTATCTATCTATCTATCTATCTATCTATCTATATATATATATATATATATATATATATATATATATATATATATATATATATATATATATATGTATGTATATATATATATATATATATATATATATATATATATATATATATATCCATCCATCTATCTATCTATCTATCTATCTATCTTTCTTTCTTTCTTTCTTTCTCTATTTCTATCTATCTATCTATCTATCTATCTATCTATCTATCTATCTATCTATCTATCTATCCATCTATCCATCTATCCATCTATCCATCTATCCATCTATCCATCCATCTATCTATCTATCTATCTATCTATCTATCTATCTATCTATCTATCTATCTATCTATCTATCTATCTATCTATCTATCTATCTATCTATCTATCTATCTATCTATCTATCTATCTATCTATCTATCTATCTATCTATCTATCTATCTATCTGTATGTCTGTCTATCTTTCTATCTATCTGTCTTTCTATCTATCTATTTGTCTATCTATCTATCTATCTATCTATCTATCTATCTATCTATCTATCTATCTATCTATCTATCTATCTATCTATCTAGCTATCTAGCTATCTAGCTATATATCTATCTATCTATATGTTTGTCTATATGTCTATTTGTCTATATATCTATCTATGTTTCTTTCTTTATATTTTTCTATCTATCTATCCATCTATCTATCTATCTATATATTTATTTGGACTTCACTCACTAATTAGACATAAAGACATGAAGGCATATGAAGGAAGATTAAAGACAAAGAGAAGTAAAAGCAAAACACTCATAAAATCAAGCTAAGTGAAGGGACAAATTCACACTTGTAACATAGTATACAATTAGAGTTTAATCCTGACATAAAACTTCTAAAATTACAAGTTTGAGTCTAGGAGTATGTAGATCATATGTATATAAGTCAATTTGAGTTGGAAAACATATAGAAGAACTTGATTTGTAAGTCTTGAATAAGAAGAGAAAAATTCAGGTTTTTCTGTGAGAGATGTTGAGGAAGAACTACTCAAAGTAGGAGAGTTTTCCATGGCTATGAGTAGAATGAAGCCAAGCCATTTTGTACACCTCTTCTCTAATAGATAACACATGTTTGTGTCGAAGGATTTAATCTAATTCCTCTTGTGTAGAGAATTCTAAGTGGTTTCATATCACTATGAACGTTAGTTGACAGTTACGAGTTTTCTGGCGCATTTTTCCATGATCTTCTAAAGTTCAAATCTCACAATACAATGTAAATGTTTTCATGAATGAGAGCTCATTTTGAAGCTATTCCCTTCAGCTAAAATCTACCAAAATATATTTGCAAAACGGAACGTGTATGCAGAGAAATGAGTCTAATAGTGAAGGTATGTCAAATCGATGAAGTCATTTTTCATATTTCAGACATAGTTCAAATATTGAAGTGA
>CM035418.1:103712968-103827968 GCA_020310875.1 Ceratopteris richardii
TTCATATACATATATAATGTATTGACCGTTTCCTTATAATGATCATTATGTGGGTTTTGAGGCTCCCATGCATGTGTGTGTGTGTCTCCTCTCCTCTCTCTCCCTTCATCTTCTTCTTGCTCTTCTTGTTCAACACACCAAAATGCTTCATAGAAGATCTATGAATGTTCACCATGCAACATGTACGAATAATGGTTTTTAAAGGCAATGCCTTTGTTTTGATCCTAGCCTCTGGCTTGAGGACTGTCCTTAGATCAAGCAACACTACCATAGTTTGCATTTCTACATGTAGACCCATTTATTGTGAGGACATCAATCATAAAAAGAACAAGTACCATTCTTCATAGCATCAAGATCTGATTGCATAGCATCCATTCATTTTTTTCTTATGTTTATGATTCATCAAAGGAAATAGGCACAATCTATCAAAAAGGTTAGAAATAGCCATTACATAGAGATCTAATACAAAAAGAAGCAGCATGGAACCTTGGTTGAGTATAAGAATGCAAAGATGCATGTAACTGATTGTCTACCTAAGTCTACGCCAATCATTTTAGGTAAAGATTTACTTCATCAATGTTTTACATTATGTATATTTGCATAAAAAACTCAATGTTTTATATCCCCAATCAAAACGTCTAGAGGTTGATAAACTATATCATTAGTAGCTATATTTGACTACCATCAATGGTCTCCTTAATACATAAAAGTAAAAGCTGAATTTCATCATCCACAAAAACTACATGCGTCTAGCCTTACGTTTATGCGGATGATACAAAGAATAGACTTTGTTTTCACATTCATAACCAAAAAGATGCATTCCATAGCCTTATCATCCAATTTCGAAACAGCCAAACACATGCAAATGTGCAATAGATGGATATGTTTTATTTCTAGAAACTAAAGGTTAATGCCCAATTTTCGACCATATATTTTTCTATTTCCATGAGAAATCAATTATTCTCTCTCAATACAACATTCTTTCCCATGTTCAGCAAAAAGTCCATTGAATGCAATATATATATATATATATATATATATATATATATATTCATCCATCTATTAGAATACTGGATGTCCATTCTACAAATTGACAGTGTTTAAACCGCAAGCAAGAACTATTTGAAATGCATAAAAGCTTCATAAATGGACTCTACTGGATAGATCCATGTATTTTTAGTAACGTTTTCCATAAAATTCATGAAGGACAAGTAAGTAGCTAAAGATGGTGTCTACATAGGACCACAAACATCATTATGAAGAAGTTGTAATTTACACTTTGTTCTCACTATACCATCTTTGAGATATGAAAAACATTGTAGCTTACCCTGACATGCAACCCTGACATGCACATTTAGATATGCCTCAAGTATAGGCAAAAAGATAATATATTAATATTTTTAAGCATAGCAAAATAATGAATAACAAAATAAAATGATGGAGATGTGCATGTCAAAGTCTATCATATGAGATGTCCGATAAAGCTTGTATTGTAAACTCATAATCAGACAAATTCTCCTTGCATATAGGATGCAACTATTTTTCCACCATTACAAATAACATTAACTATAGACTTTTGATCAACAAAATTGACTATCATTACAATCTTCTCTAGTGCTAACATTGATAATAGATTCTTCTTGACCTTTGACACATATAAATCATCTTGCAATGTGAATCTACTATTATATGTAATAGTATAATTATTTTCGGACTCACATAGAAGGATTATAAATTTCTCCGTGCATGTGAGAAAATTTTCATTATGGCTAGGCTCAAGTGATCAAACAAAACTGAATTCAGAGGTAATATGTTTGGTTGCACCATCATTGGGTAGCAAAAATTTAATTTCATAATAAATACAAAATAATCATGACACATGATGTATCAAAGCTAATGTGTAATTGTTTGTTCTTATCTCATTTCCTTTCACCTTTGTCTTCTTTCTTTTGATTGTGTGGCATTTACAAATTCTATCTCAGTAGAGGAAGAGCTAGCTTTACACACCCCCTTTTTTTACTAGGAACAAGATAATGTTGTACAACACGCATAATGGAATTTTTTCCTACAATGATTGATATATTTGTATTGCCTTTCATAGACTTGAAGAAATTTTTTATAAGAAGGTCACCCACTAAGGAAAATATGCTCAACTAAATCATCCAACGAAATCATTTTTGCTACAACCAACTACTCCGTCAAACTTTTTTCTCTTTGTAAGGAAAATTTCCATACACTAGGAGGGATAATGGCATGCTTGATATACAAAGCAAATAAAGCATGCATATCTCCAAAACATTTTCTATAGGCGTTGCACATGTTAATTGTATACCTAACATTGCCACACTTGGAGCGTTGAGAGGATTAGAAATGAGAACTGCACCAAAAGTAGAACCACAACATCCTCAATACCACCTCCATCAACTCCATTTTTAGTGTTTATAGTAGAAACATGTGTGTTTCAAGACCCATTGTAACATTTCATTATCCCTTTGTAACCAGTGCATGGTGCATCATTTATGCCGCTAATGGATAGTTGGAACCATCCAAATTATCCCTCAAAAAATGACATACAAGACACATTGTTACTCTCAATCATGACCAATAACTATATCCTATTGTCAATATTGATTATTTTTAGAACCGTTCGAGTAGAATTCTTGTATCAATACCTACTATAATCACTTTAAACTTTTTGTATTAGCAGATAGTAACTTAAAATTTCCACAAGATTATGAAATAATAGTGCGTTCAAAAGCCAAAAAAACTTGGAATAAAGAATTTTCCTATATGATATTTAGGATATTTTGTAGTATGCATCATCCTTCTTGAGGTTTGGCAATTGGGAAAGCATAGAAGTAGCACAAGAAATAAGTTTTGGAACACAACACATACTGGAATGTACAAAGACAAGTAGCCATTCTCGGTTATGGGTGTATATATAAGCCAAGCGAAAGAACCTCCTAATGTTACACGTTGTTACCATTAGTGTCTATATGAAAGGCAAAATGGCCAACAGAGACTCTTGTATATGTTTTTTCTCATAAAACATATAGTGATCTAGTCACCCATGAAATGTGTTGAGACTTCCCATTCGTGAAACCTCCATACAATGAACTCGTACTAATGGTCCTCTATTTTTTGCATAATTTTTGTAGGTCTACATAGATAGGTACAGAGGAGCATTTCGATGCCATCCAAAAAGATAAGCCATAGTGCGAGGAACTGGGAAGCTCTCCTTCACTAGTATTAAAGTAATGTTGCATGTCAAAAAACAAGTTGATGCCAACTTCTAGAGTGTTTCCAAAACTTGCAATTTGTAGAACACCTCAAAAACTAGAAGGCTTAGGACTAAGGTGGCAACTGCAGCATAGAATTTAGCATGCCTTTTCATCTAAGTCATCAAATTCATTGTTGACGCTATTGCTTCATGTAAGGGAGGACCTCAGCAATCAATGAAGAGAGAGGTGCTAGCTATGTCTCGTGAGGTCACTTATGTTTCCTAGATTTCTATTTTGGACCCACCTTGACCTATATTTTGAGACCCCAAGGTGAGGCCCATGGAAAAATCACGTCATTTTGCAAAAATGTAAGTTGCATTCTATTTGACAAGACTCAAATATTCTAGATCCAGAATTCCAGAGATTTCATGTACTATTGATACATAAAAATTGTGTTTTTGAGATCAAACTATCATGTCACAATGTGATAGTATTCAAGCAGAGGTACTACTTCTAGTGTTTTTGTAGTGTTGCAAATTGCTATAGAAATGGCAAGTGCAAATGCAATGAGTCAGCTTATGAGTGATAAGCTCAACAAGAACAACTTCCATGCTTGGAGATTTGGAATGATGAATTTTTTGATGGGAAAAGGATACTAGAAGTACATCAAATGAGAGAAAAAAAAAACTTCAAAGTTACCAAAGAGGAATCGGACTACAGACACATTAAGAGCATATGAAGAATGAAATCAAGGAGCACAAAAGGTAATGTATTGGCTATTTGTTAATATATAGGATAACATTATTGGGCACATACAGAATGGCAAGACTCCAAAAGAAGCTTTGAACATTTTGGTCACATTGTATGAGACCAACACAAAGGAATGGAAATTGCAACTCAAGAATGAGTTGCATACATTGGACAAAAAGGGCATGTGAGTAAGTTACTATACCCTTAAAATCAAAAGTGTATGTGAGTCACCTGCATCTGTTGGTGTGAATGTAGACAATGATGATAAGGTGGGTGTCCCTTCCTGGTTTATGAGATGCATATAATCAATTTAGAACTTCTATTCAGACCAGGGAAAATATTCTGAATTTTGCTGATCTAGTGTCCATGTTGATTATTGAAGAAAAAAATATCGGTGAGGATTCAAAATTTAAAGGAAAACCTAGTTCTAACTAGGTATTCTACTCTACTAGAGGAAGAGGTAGAGGTTTTGGAAGTGGAGAAGGAAATAGAAACTAGGACCAAGGTCAACATGAGAATCATGTAAGAGGTAGATGATAGTTTCGAGGCAGGGGAGCCAAAGAGTTTGTAGAAAGTTCCAAAGAAATAATTTAGGCAATGATGGTAAAGGATGTTGGAATTGTGGTAAACATAGACACCTTGAACGTGATTGTAGGTTGAAGAATCAAAATAACAGAAGGAAGCAAAACAACTATGCATCCACAAGTGTAGATGATTCTGAGAACCTATTCATGGTCTAACATCACATGATGAATACAATATTTGATGATGTTTCAAAGTCGAATGGTCATGTCTAGGTGCTTCAAATCACATGAAAAATCATGTGGAATGGTTTATAAGCTTACAAAAATTTTGAGCTCTTAAAAATGTTGAAATAGGCCACTCGTTCCATTTCACCACCCCCTAGAGTAGGATCAGTATTAGCTGACCCCACTCCTAAAGACATAGACATGATGCTTAAGGCATATCAGGCCAGAATCCAAGAAGGGCCAAATGTGACCGATCATGACAAGTGCTACCCTAGAGCTGACTTAGAGATAGAAAGAACCAAGCTTTGTGCAAAAATGGTCGCATTGGCTCAAACCATGTTTGAAGCTAGTCGCCTCTTCAACTACTCTTTCTCAGCTAAGGCACAATTGCACTTGGATGGACTATTGGAGAAGTTAGAGAGCATAATTGCAAGATCTATCAAGGAAGAGAAAAACCAAGGAAGAGATGACACAAGTAAAAGAATAAGCATTCCCCCACAAGGAGCTTATGTGCCCAATTCCACTGAACCAGACACCTCTTCTTCTAGGAATAGGTATTCACCAGAGTTCTTGCGAGAGATTCAAAAAGAGAAATGGGCTAAAGAAAGTGATGTCCCTCCTCCCATTGAACTTGTGGATGACGCGCATGATCAATTCCCACAAGACATTCCTTCCATTTATGAGGAGTAGGAGAGTACTCAATCCTAGGAGAGATTAGACTTCGAGTCTGATTCCATACAAAAACTACCCCATTTCATAGGCCCATGGGAAGCAAAGTCCACTTGTATGAGAGCACCGACGGTCATGATAAGAAACGAAGACTCAATCATACCTAGGAACACAGACGTAGTAAAGAATACTAAAGTGCAGTGCAATCTCAGTTTAGAAGAGCTACTCAAGGTCAAGCCTGAATTATGGAAACATGTAGCCAAGCAAGTGCCAGACATGTGAAAACCTCGTTCCCAGGTAGGATCTCATAGAACAGTACCGGAAATACCTTTGGACAAGATAGTAGACATGAGCGAAGGAGAAGAAGAAAACACCTATCTCCCTATCACTCATCAGGGTTCCACAACCAAGGCCATTCTGGACTCAGGTGCAGGAGTTGCAATTGCTACCACTTCCCTATGGAAGCATTGGGGCAAGCCAGCACTCCGGTCGACGAGAATGAAATTACAAATGGCCGATGGTCATATTGAGAGGCCCTTATGATTGCTAGAAGGAATAACTCTCACTACATGTGGTGTTGAGTTCGAGCATACTTTTGCTATATGCGACTTTAGCAAAAACCAAGCCTACGAGATGATTTTGGGGAGACCATTTATGCGACAATTGCAAGTGGTACAGGACTGTGGAACCAACTCCTTGTACTTGCAACACTTAGGTGTCACGACCAAAGTTAATCTCAAGGATTACTCCCACCGAGATGTACCCCCCATCCAATGGAATCCCATCCATAGAGCCAAAGATGATACTGAGTCAGTGCATTACATAGGATCAGGATCCTCATGGATGCATGAAGACACACACCTATGGATGTGCAAGGTGGCAATAGAAGAAGAGAAGAGAGAAAAAGCTAGAGAAGTAGGTGCGAAGGAAACTCATAGATTGGTTCAAGACCCAGCCTATGCACTCGTCCTATTCCCTGATGAAGAATTTGAACCTCACGGCTGGGCAGAGATTTTAGCGAAAATGGATGTAGCCATCAATGAAGAACAATGGACACCCCATTGTGACGAGGATGGCTATGACATTTCAGTTTTCTCAATAGAGCCAATCATGGGTGATTCGGTTTTAGAAGAATGTGAACCTATCGCTGATGCATTTGAGGATGCGAGTGACTCCGATCTAGAGTCAATCATTATGGACCCACCTTTTGCATCAGATGAAGAATACTTCTATGAAGTGGAAGCTTACCCTTAGAGACATGGAGAAATCACGAATGATGTGAGGCCAACCACACACGTGAGTGCCAAAAATGAAGACAAGAAGAGGAAGAAGAGAGAAGTCACACCAGAAGAGGAAGAATCTTTGTTTGAGGTCCTTGAAAATTTTAAAAAGTATGAGATAGACGATAGAAGAATCATGGTAAGAATGCCTAAAGGTGAGGCTCAATCAGGAGAGGCCTATGATAACAAAGAAACCACCAAGAAAGTAGTTGTAGCCATAGAAGAAGGAGAAGAAAGATGCACGTACATAGGACATGACCTGACAGAGGAAGAAGAGCATGAGCTAATAGCTTTGCTAAGACAATATAGAGATGTATTCGCTTGGAGTTACAGGGACTTGAAGGGTGTTGACCCAGACATATGCTCACACACAATTCCCATGACCTCAGACACGAAACCCTCTAAGCAAAAGCCATACACATATAATGATAATTATGATGCTAAGATCAAGGAGGAGATAGATAGACTGGTAGAAGCTGGATTCATCTATGAAATTGAGCACACTGAGTGGGTATCCCCCATTGTAGTTGTGCCCAAGAAGAATGGAAAGTTACGTGTGTGCATTAACTTGAAGAAGGTTAATGCAGCCACTATTCGAGATAACTATCCACTTCCTATCACTGAGCATCTACTAGAAAGAGTAGCAGGCAAGGAAGTATACAGCTTCCTTGATGGATTTTCTGGCTACAATCAGGTAGCCATTGCTCTAGAGGACCAGCATAAGACAACTTTTGCCACAGAATGGGGCATATTTGCCTTTAGGGTAATGCCATTTGGGCTTACCAATGCACCTGCCACCTTTCAGAGACTGATGTGCCATGTGTTTAAAGAGTGTTTGAGGAATAATTCAGAGGTCTATGTTGACGACCTTTGTGCTCATTCCAACATCAGACAAACACATATACCTGAACTCAGACAAATCTTTGACAAATGTAGAGAATATCAAGTCTACCTAAACCCAAAAAAGTGTGTTTTCATGGTCAGGCAAGGCAAGATTCTAGGACACATAGTGTCAAAGAACGGCATATCCACTGATGAAGAGAAAGTAAGAGCCATCACAGAACTACCTAGGCCAAAGAATGTCAGTACAAGCTTTCATGGGGCATTGTGGTTATTACCGATGCTTTATACACATGTACGCCATCATTGCAAAGCCTCTGTATGGACTTTTGACTAACTTTGAATGGACCTTTCCATGTGCATGTGGATGCATCGAATTATGCTATTGGATAGGTACTCGCACAACCTTCTCGCGAAGGTAATATGGATCTTCCAATTGCCTATGCTAGTAGACAATTGAATGCAACTGAACGGAATTATACAACCACCAAAAGAGAAGGATTAGGCATGGTGTATGTGGTTAAGAAGTTTAGACACTATTTGCTTACAAATAAGTTTAAATTTTTTACTGATCATCAAGCATTGTTGTACTTGGTGAACAAACCATGCAATACAGGCAGATTAGTCAGATGGTTCCTCTTGCTAATGGAATATGACTTTGAGGTTGTGGTGAGGAAAGGCAAGACCCACCTGAGAGCATATCATCTCTCGAGGCTCACATCTGGAGAGGCCCCCCAAGGAGTATCAGATGATCTTCCTGATGCTTACTTGTTTAATTTGGAAGTTGTACCTCAATGGGCTAAGCCATTAGTGCCAGTATTGACATACGAGCCTAACCACCCAGTCATAATCACTCAAGGCAGGGAGGTAGTAAAAGCTCTGAAGTACCATATCATGGCAGGAAGTATGTACAAACAGAGAGATCAAGGGATCCTAGCCTGTTGTGTGGAAGAGGACGAGTACGCGAAGTGGTTGCAATTAGCATATATAGGTGCATTAGAGCAACACTATTCAAAGCAAAGGACCCTACAGACTCTAAGGAGACTCGGAGTGCATTGGCCAACTATGGAGGCGGATGTCCATAAGTTGTGCAAGGAATGCTCGACTTGCTGCACTAAACCACCTATGGAACATTTCACTCTTTATCAAGTGTCCATAGTGCCAGATTGGAGTGAACCACTAGTAGCCTTCTTGAGAACAAAAACATTCCCTCAAGATATGACCCTGGCTAGGAGAAGAAGTTTAGAACAAGAAGCCCTAGAGTGCCCACTTATTGGCGATAATTTATACAAGCGTGGTAAAGATGGTTACCTGAGACTATGTGTCCATGAGAGTGAATATCTCAAGATCTTGGAAACTGCTCACCAAGGTGTAGCACGAGGACATTTTGGACTAGACCGAGTGATTAAAGCAATCCTATTTGCAGGCTTGTGGTGGCCAACCCTTCACATGGATGCACATACCTATGTGAAGAGATGTGATGTTTGTCAGCGGACTTAGTATCCTATACGCTGTCGTAGAGGAGTGCGAAGGTAGGCTGATGTTCATCCAAAAGAATCACGCTAAACCTAACCGTGTGACTGCACGCAGGGTGCTTCTAAGTATGCTTAGGGCTTTTGGTTGCTTTTTCAATGTTTTCAATATTACTGTCCTCAGACTTTATGGAATAACTCAGAAGACATCAAAGAAATGAATGGGAAATAATATTGATGTTAAATCTGCTTGAACAAAGAATTGATAACCTAATGGCTCAAATCAATAACTCTAATACAAATGTAAGGGTTTAGTAATAGGATAAATGTCTAAACAAATAGGTAATTGACTAAATGAAAATATAAGGTAAATGGATCTTCAATCTGTCACTTCACTTCACTTCGCTTTACTTCAATTGCTCATTAATCTTCAATGTTTCTGTAAGAAAACATTAGCGATTAGTAAAATTACAAAAATCAGTAAGAAACATAAAACATAATTCACACAATATTTCTATACACATGCATATGTTCATGCATACATTAAAGCATTCACATGCACTCTAATGCATACATTCCTCATGCATACTAATGAACTTTACATGCATGCTTACAATTATACTAATATATGCTAATACACTCACATACTAGCACACATGCATGCTTACATTACACACACTTCTAAATACATATACATCACTTCTTTTGGAATACATATAATTATGCAAATGTAGAAACATAAATTAATATGAAGCATACACACATTCATTAGGTCATACATATGCATTGATTCATGTAAACTAACATCCTGCATGCATATACATGTATGCATATACATATATACTAGCACATATGCACATATTAATATGTACTTATATATACTAATATATAATTGAACTTTAGAAATATTTAATTACCCTTTCCACTTCTAATTGAGGAGACATAAAACTCTCAGAGTTTCCTACATTAGCAAGTTATTCCCAAAGATGCACACTAATATGTTATATGCTAAACACGCATATATGCATTTATGTATACCTACATTTGTGCATATGCATTTTTCATCTAAATACACTTATGCACATATATTAACACTAATTAGTGTGCACTTATCACTCTTTAACTCATGAATGATTACACACAAAATTACTCTAATTTGCATTCATATACACACAGTCATGCATATTCATTTCCATACATACATCTACATGCATCTACAATCAGACACATAATCACATGCATTATGTAAAACAAACTAAATTATTTATATTATTATTATTATTTTTCATTATCTAACTCTCACTTTTTCTCTCTCTTTCTGCCTCTCTCCCTTTCTCTCTCTCTGCACCTTTTTCTCTCTCTGCCGATCTCTCTCTCTCTCTCTCTCTCTCTCTCTCTCTCTCTCTCTCTCTCTCTCTTTCTCTCTCTGCAGCGCTGCGGTGCGCAGACTGTAGAGGGAGAGAGATTCTTCTTCTCTCTCTCTCTCTCTCTTTGCACGATGCCGTGCGCAGCGCCGTGGAGGGAGAGATCTCTCTCTCTCTCTTTCTCTCTCTCTCTCTCCCTCTCTCTCTCTCTCTTTTTCTCTCTCTCTCTCTCTGTCTCTCTCTCTTCCGGCTGTGGCGGCCCTGGCACTGCTACGGCTAGAGGAGGGAGGGACTATTCTCTCTCTCTCTCTCTCTCTCTCTCTCTCTCTCTCTCTCTCTCTCTCTCTCTCTCTCTCTCTCTCTAACTACAGCGCTGCTGCGCGCAGACTGTAGAGGGAGAGAGATTCTTCTCTCTCTCACACAATCATAGCTCTCTATGTATCTGCAATTTTTTACTCTGTCAGAATGCCGCCCTGGAGGGACGGACAGCAGGAAACTAAAACCCTTATACTCTCTTCTCTCTACATCAATTACTGCGCGTGCCTAGCTACAGAATCAATAAACTCTCAGCCTTTCACTCGGATTTTGTTGTCTCTGTGATATGGTTCAATGACCTTCACACATGAGTTACAATAAGAATAATAAGAGAAATGGCATGGGAGAAAAATGAAATCGTTCTCTTCCGCTTTCTCATTCTATGGAACATGCACGAAAAGAAGAACAAGAACATATGATTACCTGTAAGAAAACATTAGGACAAACTAGCAGAACATACTCATATATATACACACACAGATCCTCTCTATACCACTCTTTTGGTTTCTTGCTTTATTTTCTCATCCATTCTTTAACCTTTCCACATACACCACTCTTTGTACACATACTTTTTGCACTTTAAATGCATAATTGGTTTAGGCCACTCTTTTATGTTGCACACATAACTACCACACTTTAAACTAACTACTTTAGCTACTTTAGTTACACACTTAATTCACACCACACTTTTAAACACTACTCACATTCACCACTCATAATTTATCCACTTCAATTATTATTTTTAATTCAAGTACCTTAATTTTTCATAATTAAATATTTCTTTTAAATTAAACTTAGTTTAAGGTTTTAATTAATTAGAACCTTAGTATTTAAATACACACACATTTAAATTAACAAATTAAACCATAATTTAATTTGTAATTTAACCAATGTTTAAATATAGATTAATTTCATTAGATATTAATTGTTTCAACCCTTTAAACTAAGGCTAATCTTCATTCCCACTCATCTTGCACACTAAAACCCCTTAAAACCCTAACAATAACCCATTAGAATCCTTTTGAGACCCTTTTGTTTAACCCAACTAACATAAAATCATATGAACTTATGAAATCCTAGGGCTATATACCCATGTTTCTTGCATGTATAAATATAAAACACTCATTAAATGTGAAATTAGGGGAAACCCTAATATGAACATATGTTCTTCGTCATTTCTTGTACCTGTAAAACACTTCAAAAGTGGTTACATCAATCCAGAACAACTGATCAACAGTGATATAAAAGGTTTGAGTTCACCAATAAAGTTGTTTTCATTTTCTCTGGTCATCAATGGAAAGGTTGAAATCTTTCCGACAACGCAAAGATGAGATGCCTCTGAAACCTATGATGGGTGGATGTGCATTCTATAAGTGGGGAATAGACTTTGTAGGTTCTATTAATCCCCCAGCTAAGGGTTCACATGTTGAATACATTATTGTGGCCACAGATTATCTGACTAAGTGGGTAGAGGTAAAAGCTACGACAAAGAATGATGCTCAGACGACAACCAAGTTCTTATTTGATAATGTGGTCACTAGATACACGCTACCTATAGAGCTAGTTAGTGATAGAGGCACTCATTTCTTGAATGAAGTTATCGGAAACCTCCTTCAAGAGTTCATGGTGATACACAAGAAGTCTGCCCCTTATCACCCGCAAGCTAACGGGCAAGCTGAAAGCACAAACAAGATTCTATGCAATGTGCTCACCAAATTAGTGAATAATAAACGCTCTGATTGGGACAAACAGCTACACCATGTTGTTTGGGCATACCGAGTTGCCTATAAAACGGTACTCCAAGTCACACCCTTTCAGATCGTATTTGACCAAAATATAGTGCTACCATTGGACTTCTTGATACCTACATGGAAAGTAGCACAAGAGCATGATTGGATAGGCCATGAGCTCTCCTCTAGAATCTTTGACCTTGAGCGATTAGGAGAAACAAGACTCAGGATTGCCGCAGGGATATATGCAGCTAAGAAACGACAGAAGGCATACTTTGATGCCCATGTTAAGGATAAAGGCTTGAAGGCTGGAGACTTAGTTTTGAATTATACCTTGAAACAACATGTGAGAAAGCTAGAAAAGCATGGCTATGGACCTATGATCATTAATAGGATCTGAACTAGTGGAGCAGTCCAATTAGCTACACTCGAAGGTGATGTTCTCCCAAGTTACATAAGTGGATGCAAAGTCAAACTATATCAAGAACCCCTCACTAAGGAAATGCTCAATCGACTCAACACTGCCCAAAAACGTAAAGAAGTGGAAAAACGAATTCGAGAAGAAGCACAGGCAGAAGCTTTGGAACGCATCCGTAGGATGAAGTTGAGAAGACAAGGTAGAGATCAGCCTAGGACAGAGGCGTATGCAGATCAAGGGTATCATATGGCAATGTGTGAAGTTTCAGGTATTAGCTCTCATAGAATAATTGATCAACGTCCTTTTGTAACTTTAGAGATAGGACAAGAAAAGAGTGCAAGGACTGTACGGGCCTTGATTGACTCAGGTGCAGCCACTAGTGCTGTTAAACTTTCATACTGTCAAGAGTTGAACTTAAGTGTCAATTCTATAGAAGCCTATCTCATAGGATTGGGAGGTGTGGAAACCCCTTGCATGGGCAAGGTGGAACTTCCCCTCTACCTTCAAGATGTGCTAACGACAGTTAAAGTGCTAGTGTGTCAAGACAAGGATCTCACTGAGCCTCTTGTCTTGGGTCAAGACTGGATCTATGATCATGCAGTCAACCTAAACCTAAGAAGTGGACTTCTTCAGGTCTGGGTAAATCAAAAACCCATTACACTTGAGTTAGAAAATGAGGCACTCAAGGAACTAGGAAAGGCACAAACTCGTGGTCCTTCCAGGAGTACACATGAAGATGACCATGCAATTCTTGTCCAAAACTATGTGATGCAGAGGGATGAGTATCTCAACAAAGAAGTCAAGGATACGATGGAACTCCCTTCTTTTCCAAAAGCCAGAGGAATGTAGCGACCAAAGGCGGATCAAAGGCAGGAGAAGCAAACGACTTATATTCGAAGCCAAAAGAAGATACGAAGCACTGTGTCTCAACCACCAAAACAAGTGTGGGTGCGGAAAGGAGATGAACTTATTGCGGTCCAGTCACAACCACTAGTTGAGCTTCATCGTAGTGGGCAATGACACGACACCTATAAGAAGTCTTTCAAAAAGTCTCCCACTAAAGTGAAGTCTATCTGGGTACCTAAGACGTGGATGAAGGCTGTCCCACAATCAAGACAAATTTGGGTGCCTAAGGCTTGCTTGCGGGCTCAAATAGCTACACACAGATCACACCATGTACAACATGATTCACTCACTCGAACAGCTAATGCCCACTCTTATTCGATACACACAAACACATGTTTGCCCACGAGCAGGAGCAGACTCACTTGTAAATGGGTCCCTAAAAAGCCTCATTTCCAAGCAGACACTCTCATAAAGCCCTCCAGAGTCTCCACAAAACCAAAACCGAAAGCCATCCACTGTATTTGGCAGCCCAAAGCTTGTAATAAACCCCTCGACCCCATTTGTAAATTCATCTGCACCTACTAACTGCATCATTCTCACACTGCATCTTTTCACTTAGCTCATAGGTCTACTTGTTCACTAACAACACACACAAAAACACTCATTGACCCACTAACCCCTTACTCACCTCATGTTAATGTTGTAACGAGGACAAAAATTGTTCTATCTTGTCCATTACAATGTTAACACATGCTTCTATATTCTCACAAAACCAGCAAGCAAGCAGTGACATGGAAGAAGCAAGAGGCACCAGTTCCCAGGCAGGGTCTAGCGCCCAGATTGTGGACATTGAAACCCTCCTTCTGAAATAAAAACTCATCGAGAGGCCTCAAGAACTTAGAGTTGTGCATGTGCTTCCTATTAAGGACCCTCCTCAGGGACACACTACTCAAGTGGGGAAACACGCACATTGGTTCAGTGATGTCGCAGAACCATTGGGAGACGGAACCTACTTTTGGGAGGTAGAAATTGAGTTTAATGGCAAATGGGAACGATACCATTTCTTCACCCGTGAGTTTAAGCAGTACTAGAATGCAGTAATAATGCGATCGGTATGGACCAAAGCGGGCTTGGATAGCTATTTTTGGGCACATTTACGTAAGCCAGATTTCCTACGCTGCTCCTATCTTATCAGTACCATCACCCCAAGTAGAGCCAAGGGAGGCGATAGTACTTTCATGCTACCCTCACTGACGCCAGGCCACGAGCTCAAATGGTTCAAACTGACCCTCAACCTAGTACGGGAAGCATGGAACATGCAAGGTATGCATGTTCCCACTGAGAAAGAAACAATGATTCCAGGCAGGATGAAGCACAAGGATCTCAACAAATTGAAGGACATGGTAGCAATGACACCAACCATCGCTCTCCACCTACGAACGATCATGCAACACTTTGCTTTCCCCGTCCAAGAACGCTTCACTATGCCACCAAAAAAGATCTAGTTCAGCTTGTACTTGGCGGAGACAGAGGATCTCACAATCAATCTACCACACTAGATCATAGATCAAATCCACCTAGCCCATCAGCAATGGAATAAGAAACAGAAGAACATGCTTCATGGGTGTTGTGCACTAACAAAAATAATTTATAGATGCTTAGCTTATGACGTGCCCATTCAACGAGCACTAGTGTGGTCCAGAGCTCAGGAGTTTTAGAGACGACTATCCACAACGAGTCCTCCATCAAAGAAAATCAGAGGTACAGTCCAATTACCGTGTGCCCAAGCAAGGGGAGCCACCACCACACCAGAAGTGACCCCTCCACAAACGCGACGTGTCCGTCTGTTTACAATTCGCTTGCCCAGACAGAGTACAGAAGGATCTAATCTAGTTTTCCCTCCAATCCCTTCTGACTTGGAGTTTCCATAGGGCTACACCCTGAATGATCTCACTGATGAAGAAATTGCTAGGCTGATCAATGAATCTAACCTCAAGACGGAAGCAGAGCAGACCCAAGGACCACAACCCACTACAACAACTTCAGGTCCGACCCAACCAGAAGTAGTAGAAGTAGAAGAGGATGAAGAAGAGACAGAAGAAGAAGAAGCAAACAAGGAACATGATCAAGAATATGACACACTTTCAGAACTAGCAAGTACCCCAGCCTATTCGGCACAAATAAAAAGATTGTATGAAACCATGAAGCGAGTCCAGGAACAACACAAACTATTGCTCGAGACAGGAAAGGTGATCATGAGCCAAATGTTAGCAGAGGAAGGTGTGGATGACATGTTTATTGAATCCATGAACCTGCACGCAGATGCAGTAGGCTTGGATGAAGCCATTCATTCAGCTATGGCTTATATTCATCGCTTTGAGAAACGGGTGCCTACCCATCCCATGCGCTTTGGCAAGCAGATTCACATGAATGTATCGGCACCAGGAGACACTACACAAACAGAGGAACATCACGAGGCACCAATATCACCACCCTCACCACCTCTCACTACACAGTTCACTTCACCACATGGCACTACCACCCCCACTTCCACCATTACCACATATGTCATGGGAATTCCTCTCTCTCCCGGCATCCAATTCGGAGGAGTTACCATGACCACTTTCACAACACTATTCACGAGCATGACATCCACCCCACCCACTGTCCCCATCTACATGGTCACACACACGTTTGACACCATGGAAACATCACCAGCCAAAGCACCACTCCCTCCCCCCAGGCAGCCCCAATCTCCCATACCCCCTCCACCCACATCACCACTGGACTCCATATCATTCACGACTCCCTTTCCCTTCCCCCTTCCCCCTTCCCCCTTCCCCTTCCCCCTCCCCCTGCATCCTCTCCTTTCCTTGCATTCTTTAATGTAAATAATGTGTTTTCAACGTTACATCAATGTGTGTACCAACTACAGAGTGAGTATCAAGCTCTCGAAGACCATCATCGTCAACTAACTACGAATCACCAACAACTACAGAGGCGGCTTACAACTATAGAAGACAAAAACGCTGACCTCAATCAATGCTACACCACACTCGAATAGGCCCATCAAACCCTCCTGGAGATACCCCAACCATCAGAGTTGCCAGGCATCAAACAACTCGAAGCTTTACTTGAAGTCTACCAAATAGATAATCTAAGAGTCCGGCGTAATTTGACCCTACTCAAAAAACACATGGCTACCACCCTTGAAGAGAACAAGCGCCTGCAGAAGCAAAACAAAGAAAACCTAGAAGCCGCAATGGAAGGCTCCCCCCACGAGATCGACCCAGAACACTTTAAAGTAGTCCCCTTAGATACAATGAAGACAGTCGTGGAAAACTATGCTGATCTATTGGAAGCCCATGATGATATGGAAAAGCAACGAGACACACTCCGTCGCCAGATCAGGGAACAATAGGAACAACCGTAGGTCATACACTCAACATCGACTTCAGAGGAGATAAAGGCATTAATGAAGCAGGTGGCAGAATTGCAGAAGAAGTTACTCGAATATGAAAGACAACCATCTCCAGTTATAGAACAGAGCCAGATGAATTGGTACCCATTGAGGTGGAGGAGTCGTATGAGGAACCATATGTTCCTATGCCAATGCGAGGAGGTCAGCAAACCTTAGAAGGAATGGACACCCTGGAAGTCGAAGCACCCAAATGGCTTCAGAAACTTGAAAAGATAGCTAAAACCCATGAAGATCGAGTGGTTGTCCAAATCCAATCAATGGCTAAATTGGAGGACTCTATCATAAACTCAGAATACTTTCGGAACATGTCACACCAATGATGGATAGGCACCAATGATGATCAATACGTGTCATACTGTGTTCTCCTGGCTGACTACAATGCAGAGATTCAATGACGATGTGGCAAAGCCCCGACTTTCGCCACACAATTCGGCCCTGATGATATCCCTGAAAGTGCTAAAAAAGGATCCATTCATCAACCTACTTGGCAGATACGACTCTTAGAAACTTACCCTGAAATGGTTCGTACCTGGAATAACATGCCGCTATTTATCAAATACAACCCCTGTTATGTTCCAATCTTCCGAAGATGCACCTCGCCTGAGTTTACCATTACTGTCAAGGACGTCAAAGGCTGTGCAAAGTGGTTAAATTATGTCTATCTAGCACCTCCACAAGGACCTCCCACCTTGCTTACATGATTTCTACAATCCGTCACTAGAGCCTTCGACTATGGAACACCCCTGATGTGATGGCACAGATGTGCATGAAGATCTTTGAATTAATGCTGATCACATTCAGAACATTCAAAAACATCAAAAACCCCCATTTCTCAGGAGTTGGCTTCACTGCAGGCAACCTAGACCTGGTATATGACATGAGCACCACCCCCTCAATAAAGGTAATAGGCAAGTCGGTATGCCCAAACAACATGGTGTAGCTGTTTGTCCCAATCAGAGCATTTATTGTTCACTAATTTGGTGAGCACATTGCATAGAATCTTATTGGTGCTTTCGGCTTGCCCATTAGCTTGTGGGTAATAGGGGGCAGACTTCTTGTGTACTACCAAGAGCTCTTGAAGAAGATTCTCAATAACTTCATTCAAGAAGTGAGTGCCCCTATCATTGACGAGCTCTATAGGTAGCCCATACCTTGTGAACACATTCTCAAATGAGAACTTAGCTATCGTTTGAGCATCGTTCTTCGTTGTGGCTTTCAATTCTACCCATTTGGTAAGATAATCAGTGGCAACAATGATATATTCAGCATGTGAACCCTTGGATGGGGGATTAATAGGGCCTACAAAGTCTATTCCCCACTTAGAGAATGCACATCCACCCATCATAGGTTTCAGAGGTGTCTCATCTTTGCGTATAGGATACTGAATTCATTGGCAAACATCACACCTCTTCACATAGGTATGTGCATCCATGTGAAGGGTTGGCCACCATAATCCTACAAATAGTACTGCCTTGATCACCCGACCTGGACCAAAATGTCCTCCTGCTACGCCTTGGTGAGCAGTTTCCAGTATCTTGAGGTATTCACTCTCATGGACACATAGTCTCAGATATCCGTCTTTCCCATGCTTTTATAGATTATCACCAATGAGTGAGTAATCTAGGGCTTCTTGTTCTATACTTCTTTTCCTAGCCAAAGTCATGTCTTGAGGGAATGTTTTCATCCTCAGGAAGGCTACTAGTGGTTCACTCCAATCTGGTACTAAAGACACTTGGTATAGTGTAGCATGTTCCACAGGTGGTTTAATACGATAGAGTGGGCATTCCTTGCACAACGTATGAACATTTGCTTCCATAGTTGGCCAATGCACTCCAAGTCTCCTCAATGTATATAAGGTTCTTTGCCTTGAGTAGTGTTGCTCTAACCCACCCACATGTGCTAATTTCAACCATTTTGCGTACTCATCCTCTTCCATACAACAGGCTAATATTCCCTCATCTGTATGCTTGTACATACTTCCTGCCATGATATGGTACTTTTAGGCTTTTACTACCTCCCTATCTTGAGTGTTTACTAGTGTATGTTTAGGCCCATATATCAGTACTGGCACTAAGTTCTTGGCCCATTGAGGTACAACCTCCAAATTAAACAAGTAAGCATCAGGAAGGTCATCTCATACTCCTTGTGGGGCCTCTTCAGATGTGAGCCTAGAGAGATGGTCTGCTCGCAAATGAGTTTTGCCTTTTCTCACCACAACCTCAAAGTCGTATTCCATTAACAAGAGAAATCATCTTACTAATCTACCTGTATTGCATGGCTTGTTTACCAAGTACAACATCGCTTGATGATCAGTAAAAAATTTAAAGTTATTTGCAAGCAAATAGTGTCTAAAATTTTTAACCACATATACCATGCCTAATCCTTCTCGTTTGGTGGTCGTATAGTTTATTTCAGCTGCATTCAATTGTCTACTAGCATAGCCAATTGGAAGATCCATATTACCTTCGCCTGTAGGTTGTGCTAGCACACATCCAATAGCATAATTGGATGGATCCACATGAACATGGAATGGCTTGTTCCAATCTCGTGTGGTCAAGATTGGTGTTGAACATAATCTTTGTTTAAGCTCATTGAAGGAGTTCTCACAATCTTCAGTCCACTCAAAGTTAGTCAAAAGTTTGTACAGAGGCTTTGCAATGATGGTATACATGTGTATAAAACGTCGGTAATAACCACAATGCCCCATGAAAGCTTGCACTTCCTTGACATTCTTTGGCCTAGGTAGCTGTGCTATAGCTTTCACTTTCTCCTCATTCGTGGATACGCCATTCTTTGACACTATGTGTCCTAAAATCTTGCCTTGCCTGACCATGAAAACACACTTTTTTGGGTTCATGCAGACTTGATATTCTCTACATTTGTCAAAGATTTGCCAAAGTTTGGGTATATGAGTCTGTCTAATGTTGGAATGAGCACAGAGATCATCAACATAGACTTCTAAATTATTTCTTAGGAATTCTTTGAAAACATGACACATCAGCCTCTGAAAGGTGGCTGGCGCATTGGTAAGACCAAAGGGCACTACTCTAAAGGCGAATATGCCCCACTCTGTGGTAAAAGCCATCTTATGCTGATCCTCTGGGGCAATGGCTACCTGATTATAGCCTGAAAATCCATCAAGGAAGTTGTACACTTCCTTGCTTGCTACTCGTTCTAGTAGATGCTTGGTAATTGGAAGGGGAGAGTTATCTCGAATAGTGGCTGCATTGACCTTCTTCAAATTAATGCATACACGTAGCTTTCAATTCTTCTTGGGCACCATTACGATGGGGGATACCCACTCAGTGTGCTCAATTTCATAGATGAATCCAACGTCCACCAATCTGTCTATCTCTTCCTTAATTTTTGCAGCATAGTTATCATTATATATGTATGGCTTTTGCTTAGAGGATTTGGCATCTGAGGTCATGGGGATAGTGTGTGAGTTAATTTCAGGGTCTAGACCTTTCAAGTCCTTGCAGCTCCAAGCAAATACATCTCTATATTCTCTTAGCAAGGTTATCAACTCTTTATCTTCTTCTTCCATCAGGTCATGTCCTATGTAAGTGCATCTCTCTTCTCCTTCTTCTATGGCTACAACTATTTTCTTGGTGGTTTCTTTGTTATCATAGCTTCTCCTGATTGTGCCTCACATTTAGGCATTCTTATCATGACTCTTCTATCATCTGTTTCATACTTCTTAAAGTTTTCTGGGACCTCAAACAAAGATTCTTCCTCTTCTGGTGTGACTTCTCTCTTCCTCCTTTTCTTGCCTTCACTCTTGGCGGCCACTTGTGTGGTTAACCTCACCTCGTTGGTAATCTCTTCATGTCTCTTAGGGTGAGCTTCTACCTCATAGAAGTATTCTTCATCTGATGCAAAAGGCAGGTCCATAATGATTGAATCTAGATCAGAGTCGCTTGCATCCTCGAATGCATCAGTGCTAGGTTCACATTCTTCCAGAACCGAATCACACATGATTGGCTCTATTGAGAAGACTGAAATTTCATAGCCATGCTCATCACAGTGGGGTGCCCACTATTCTTCATTGATGGCTACATCCATTGTTGCTAAAATTTTTGCCCAACCGTGGGGTTCAAATTCTTCGTCTGGAAATTCTACAGGTGCATAGGCTGGGTCTTGAATCGATCTATGAGTTTCCTTCGCACCTATCTCTCTGGATTTTTCTCTCTTCTCCTCCTCTACTACTACTTTACACATCCACAAGTGAGTGTCTTCATGCATCCATGAGGATCCTGATCCTATGGAATGCACCGACTCAATATCATCTTTGGCTCTATGAATGGGATTCCATTGGATGGGGGGTACATCTCTATGAGAGTAATCCTTGAGATTAACTTTGGTCGTAACACCTAAGTGTTGCAAATACAAAGAATTGGTTCCCCAATCCTGTACCACTTGCAACTGCCACATAAATGGCCTTCCCAAAATCATCTCATATGCCTGATTTTTGCTAAAATCACATATAGCGAAAGTATGCTCAAACTCTACACCACATGTAGTGAGAGTTATTCCTTCTAACAGTCATAAGGGTCTCTCAATGTGACCATTGGCCATCTGAAATTTCATTCTCATTGGCCTGAGTGCTCGCTTGCCCCAATGCTTCCATCGAGAAGTGGTAGCAATTGCAACTCCTGCACCTGAGTCAAGAATTGCCTTGGTTGTGTATCCTTGATGGGTAATGGGAAGATAGGTGTTTCCTTCTTCTCCTTCACTCATGTCTCCTATTTTGTCGAAGGGTATCTCTGGCACTATGCAATGAGATCCTATCTGGGAACGAGGTTTTGCTATTTCGGGCACGTGATTGGCTACATGTTTCCATAGTTCGGGCCTAACCTTGAGTAGTTCCTCTAAAGTGAGATTGCACTGCACTTTAGTGTTTTTCACAACCTCTGTCTTCCTAGGAATGACTGAGTCCTCGTTTCTTACCATGACCGTGAGTGCTCTCGTACAAGTAGACTTTGCTTCCCATGGGCCTGTGAAATGGGGTAGTTCTTGTATGGAATTAGACTTGAAGTCTAATCTCTCTTGGGATTGGGTACTCTCCTGTTCCTCATAAATGGAAGGAATGTCTTGTGGGAATTGATCATGTGCATCATCCACAAGTTCAATGGGAGGAGGAACTTCGCTTTCTTTAGCCCATTTCTCTTCTTGAATCTCTCGTAGGAACTCTCGTGAGAATCGATTCATAGAAGATGATGTGTTTGGTTCCGTGGAGTTAGGCACATAAGCATCCTTGGGAGGAATGCTTCTTCTTTCGCTTGCCTTTTCCTTACTTTGAGAGGCGGGGTCCTTTTCTGACTATGCAATTAGCCTCTCCAATCTTTCTAACAGTCCATCAAAGTGTAACTATGTCTTAGCTGAGCAAGAGTAGTTGAATAAGCGGCTGGCTTCAAACATGGTTTGAGCCAAGGCTACCATTTTAGCACAAAGCTTGGTTCTTTCTATCTCTAGATCAGCTCTAGGGTAGCACTTGTCATGTTCTGTCACGTTTGGCCCTTCTTGGATTCTGGCCTGATATGCTTTAAGCATCATGTCTATGTCTTCTGGAGTGGGATCGGCTAATACTGATCCTACTCTAGGGGGTGGTGGAATTGTATGAGGTGGGTTGAAAGATGGTGGATTAGATGGTGATAGGGATGAAGGTGGTGGTGGTATGTGAGAGTTTGTTTGAGAGGTGAGCTCAACAATCTTAACTTTTGTTCCTCTTATGCTTTCTTCTAATTCGCTCATCTTCTTAGACCATTGTCTTTTCATTCTCTCTCGGCTATCTTTCCAGGCTCTTGTCCATTTCTTGGTTAAGCTCTCAGTTTCACTAAGCTCGGCGCTCTTTTCTTGGCCTAAACCTTGGTTCTGCTGCAAAGCCTAATGTTGTATAATTACATGGGTCTAAGGGGTAGAACCCTTGGGTTTCTAGGTGTGAAACCCTTTGGATTTATGGTTTATTTACCCCTTTTAGATGGGTCTTGAACCTTAGGGCTAATTCTCTAAGGTTGAGTACCTTAGGCTTGATTGGAAGCTTCTCCAAGCCACTTGGTTTGTACGTGAGAGCTTGGAGACTCTTCTTATAGAAGCCATGTGATTTCATGTGATATCCTAAGCTTGGAAACCATGTGACCACCTTAGAGACCTGTTGCCCCAGGTACCACAGACGCACGAACGCAGAGAATAACAGACGTACGAACGTAGAGAAAAAAATACTCAAAGACAGAAAGAGATAAGAGACGACACCAAATTGGGTATAATCTCCCCCCACATGCTCTGATGGACACTCTACCAGAGCATGCGTATTTATAGTAAATTCCTATTACGTCCTGAATAGAAGATACATGAGGGCCGCGCTCCGAAAAGCGTGTTTTTGCTTTATTTACAAGTTCGTAATTTTCTATTTTTACAAAAACGTCGCTTTCTAAAGCGATCCATTATTTTTTACAAAAATAACTAAAAATAACCATCTTCTAAAAATATTCTTCTAAATATCTCCAAGTCCATGCGCGTTCACACCCTCATGGATCTTCACCTGCTAAATCAAAACACAAAACACATTAAAATCCTCAAGGCATTACACCTTCATTCCAAATATCCCATAAAGTATAACATGCCGCCCAGTTGACGAGCAACTGACCTCAGTTGATAAAAAAATAAAATAGACATGGATGGCCAATCACATGTCGCATCACTGAACAATCATAGGCATGTGCCATGTAAATAAAAAAAACATGCATGAAACTGGAAAACTGGAATTTAATGTGATTGTGAATGATAAGCAGAAATCAAATGATGATAATGTGGAATTAGTGATGTTTTGTGAATCCATTGTGATTCTTCGAATGAATGATTTTTATATTTAATCAAATATCTATGGTATTGATTACCTATGCGTGTAGTAGTAACATCATGGTCAAGTATTTTTTCTGGAATTAAAACTTCAGCATCCTCTTCCAACAATGCAGGATCATCCAAAATAGGAATGAATGGTAAAATTCCTTTAAATGGTTTCAATAAACTGATATGAAAAGAATTATGAATATTCCAATGAGAAGGTATATCTAATCTAAAAGCATTCTCATTAATTTTTTGAATAATACGGAAAGGTCCATAATAACGTGGTGCAAGTTTTACCTTAGGATGTTGTAGAATAGTTTTCAAACGTCGTTTAATTATGCGTAACCAAACATAATCATTTTCATTAAATTGTTTAGCTGCTCGTTTCTTATTAATATTACGGGTATAACGATCCTGACTCTTTTTAATATGCTCATGAACCTCATGAAGTATAGAAATATGATCTTGTGCAAAAGAATCAGCCATAGGTATGTCAGTTTGAATGATAGACATGGGAGTAGGAAGCTTTTTACCATACACAATTTCATTTGGTGCACGTCCAGTAGTGGTATGTGTTGTGTTATTATATGCAAATTGGAGTAAAGAAAGTTTCTCATCCCAATTAGTTGGATTATCTAAAGAATAACAACATAATAGATCCAAAATAGTACTATTCGTAGCTTCACTTTGCCCATTACTTTCAGGATGAAATGCAAAACTAAAATCTATTTTAGAGCCTAAATTTTTAAATAATGCAACCCAAAAGTGATTACAAAAACGAACATCACGATCGGATAAAATTACTTTTGGAAAACCATGATGTGGAAAAATACATTTAATAAATAATTTGGCAGCTTGAGGTGCAGAAAGAGTTTTCGTACAAGGAATGAAATATGCTTGTTTACTAAACCTATCAACAATTGTCCAAATCATATCATGATGTGATGAAGTTGTTGGAAGATCAGTAATAAAATCCATAGAAATTTGTTCCCATGGCCCATTAGGTATGGGAAGTGGCATTAATAATCCAAATGCTTTACCATGATGTCTTTTGACACGTTGACAAACAATGCATTGGGAAACATATTGTGTAATATCCTTTTCCATATTTGGCCAAAAGAAGAATTCTTTACATGTAGAAACAGTACTTTGTATGCCCCTATGACCCATGTATGGTGGTTCATTCATCTCTTTCATAACAAATTCTTTAAAATCTTGTGTAATACATAGCTTATGATCAAAATACAAGTATCCATTATGAAATGTGTAATGGTCTTCACTAAATGTAGTAGAATTATTGAAAGCATTCCATGTTTGTGAGAAATATAAATTAGATGCATATGTAGGAATCATGTCATGAAATGAATGAATATGAACCACAGAAATGTTATTAATAGAAACAATATTTGTTTGTGGGGATGGAAAACGACTCAGGGCATCAGCTACAACATTAGCTTTGCCAGGTTGATATTGAATCATAGGCTGAAAATTTTGTATGTATGAAGCCTATTTGATATGTCGATCTGAAATCAATGGTTGATTGAGTAAATGTTTAATAGCTTGTTGGTCGGTTTTAATTATGACTTCTGTACCCATGAGATAATGTTTCCAAATTTTTAAAGCATGTACAACTGCCAAAAGTTCTTTATCATATGTACTGTAGTTCTTTTCAGAAGGTTTAAGCTTCCTACTTTCAAATGCAATGGGATGATCATTTTGCATCAATACAGCACCTATACCTGAGTCACTAGCATCTGTAACTACATGGAAAGGTTGTGTAAAATCAGGTAATTGCAAAACAGGTGCATGAGAAAGTGATTGTTTAAGTTTTTCAAAAGATTGTTGTTGTGGCAATCCCCATGCAAATTTTAACTTTTTCTTTAATAACAAAGTGAGTGGGAGGGCTAAATAAGAAAAACCTTTTACAAACTTTCTATAAAAACTAGCTAATCCAAGAAAAGAGCGAACATCATTCACCGATTGTGGTATAGGCCATTCTTTAATTACTTTAATCTTCTTTGGATCTACATGAACTCCTTGACTTGAAACAATATGGCCTAAGTACTCTAATTCTCTTTGGAAAAAGTAACTCTTTTCAGGATTTGCATAAAGTTGGTTGGTGCGTAACAAATTAAAAACTATTGCTAAATGCTCTTCATGGTCATCATCATTCTTACTATAGACAAGTATGTCATTGAAGAAAACAAGAACAAAAGCTTGGTATTCAAGAAAAATATTATTCATCATGCGTGCAAATGTAGTAGGTGCATTGGTAAGTCCAAAAGGCATTACCATGAATTCAAAGTGACCGGTCTGAGTTCGAAAGGCAGTCTTAAAAATATCATTTGGTGACATTCTTATTTGATGATACCCAGATTTAAGATCAATTTTACTAAAGACACGTGCTCCACGAAGTTTATCTAATAAATCATCTATCCTAGGAATAGGATATCTATTTTTTATTGTGATCTTATTGAGTGCTCTATAATCAATGCACATCCTATAAGTCTTGTTCTTCTTCTCTACTAAAAAAACAGGTGCTCCAAAGGGAGAAGAACTAGGCCTGATAAGTCCTTTGTGAAGTAAATCCTTAACTTGATTGGTTATTTCTTGTTGATGCAAAGGTCCATGCCTATAAGGTGCTTTATGGGGAGGAGAACTACCAGGAATTAAGTCTATACTATGATCAAGGGATCCTCTCGAAGGTGGTAGTTTAGAAGGAAAATCAGCCATAAAACAATCCTTATAAGAATCCATAAATGATTTATGGGTATTAGGAAGTGTATGTATATAATCGACTATGTTATTGACAAAAACAATACATGAATTGTAGCCTTTTCGGAATGCACGTTTTACTTGTGTATGACTAATTAATGGGAATGGTTGGAAATCATGTATTGCAGACAAACATATATCTTGATTGTTAAACTTAAAACGCATGGTGTGTGTATGATAATCAATGCATGGATTATAATGGTGACGAAAAGGCATACCAAGTATAACATCATAGGACTGCAAAGGAGCAATTAAGAATGTGCGTTTATCCATGTATGAGCCTATACAAATTTGAACATTATGCACTTCACTTGTAACATTATATCTGTTTCCTTGGAATGCAGCCTTAACTTTGTACATAGAAGGAAGTGGGGTTAATTGGAGATCTTTGACTAATATGTGAGAAATAAAGTCATGTGAACTACCATCATCATGTAAAATATTAACAACTTTACCATTAATAGTACCTTGCATGCAAAGTAAAGAATGAATAGAAATTGTGTTACCCAAGGTACTTAGATCCTGCTCCAATGTGTCTTCAGTCCAATCAGGTTGAATGTCTTCAAATTGAATATCTTCAGGAACCACCTCCATGTTATGTACTTTAGCTCCGCCAGGTTGCATGTGGTTAGTTGGGAACCTACATCTAGCTTTGGTATGACCAATCTTACCACAATTCCAACAAATGATACGAGACCTCTTTTGTTGGGCATCCATCGTCGTAGTTTGAAAGGTTGGAGGTTTGGTAGGGTGTAAGGGGTTTGTCTTGGGGTTTGGGAAAAAGTGGATTGAGGAGGTCGTTGAAAAATAGGTGGTCGTTGAAAAGTAGGTGGACGTTGAAAAGGAGGAGAAGAAAAAGTAGAAAAGGAACACTTGAGTGGAAAAGTGGGTTTGATTAGTTGTGGTCGTTGACGTGTTTGTTGTAAGCGAATGGACTTAGTGATAGATTGAAATTCTTTCTCAGCATCATGTGCAAAAGAAATAGCTTCATAGAGCGTCGTCGGACGTAAGGTGTTGAGCTTAGCTTGGATTCCCATCTCCAAACCATCTTCATATTTCCGTTGTAAAGTATCTTCAAGAATCATTTCAAGTGAATGTATAAGTAATAAATGTTGCCAAAAACGTTCAGTATAGGTAGAAACAGTATCTCCATCTTTCCATCCAAAAGTCGTCCAAGAGCGACGGGCATGTAAGTGAAACTGAGGAGGAAGGAAGGACTCCTTGAGCTTGTCTTGAAAGGCTTGCCATGTGGTGGGGCGATCTGTGCTATGGTGCAAAACATTCCACCATAACTGAGCCTTTCCCACTAAGTAGTTGGTTACAAATTTCACTTTTTCCTGTTCAGAATAAGATTCATCAGAGTAGAAATCATCAAACTGGGATAACCATGAGAGAACAAATTGGCCATCTTTTCGTCCGTCAAATCGTGAAAATTGGAAATTTTTGGCACCAATCTTGGATTGTGTTCCTTGCTCTTGGGCGGTAATAATGGCCTTCACTACCCGGACTAGGTTGTCATCGCTTTGTAGTTGTTGGAGTGCAACATCACGTTCTTTTATTTCATTTTGGGCATGTTGAAGTTCATGTCGTAAAAGTTTGACTTGTTGCTCAATTGATACCCCAGGGAGGGGTGAGGAACTAAAATCATCGATATTTTGAGTAGTGTCCATGGCCGTATGGAAAGATGCAAAACCTAGGTCTGCACCAGACGGTTGAGATGGACGCCGATTCACGAACGGACTGGATGCCACAAATCGCAATCGAACGCCGCAACTAGATCAGACGGCTGAGATGAACGCCGAATTGCGAACAGACCCGAATGCTACAAATCGCAATCAAACGCTGCAACCACCTCCGCGAATGTCTTGGCTCTGATACCACTGTTGCCCCAGGTACCACAGATGCACGAACGCAGAGAATTACAGACGTACGAACGTAGAGAAAAAAATACTCAAAGACAGAAAGAGATAAGAGACGACACCAAATTGGGTACAATCTCCCCCCACATGCTGTGATGGAAACTCTACGAGAGCATGTGTATTTATAGTAAATTCCTATTACGTCCTGAATAGAAGATACATGAGGGCCGAGCTCCAAAAAGCGTGTTTTTGCTTTATTTACAAGTTCGTAATTTTCTATTTTTACAAAAACGTCGCTTTCTAAAGCGATCCATTATTTTTTACAAAAATAACTAAAAATAACCATCTTCTAAAAATATTCTTCTAAATATCTCCAAGTCCATGCGCGTTCACACCCTCATGGATCTTCACCTGCTAAATCAAAACACAAAACACATTAAAATCCTCAAGGCATTACACCTTCATTCCAAATATCCCATAAAGTATAACAGGACCCATGTGATGGAAGGTACACATGTCCCCTTGAGAGGGACTTACCGGTACCCTTGGACTTGGAGCTATATATTGGAGGGGTTGCTTGGGTGGAAAGACATCTCTCTTCCTAGTGTGTGGCCTTTCTAGTTAGTCTTAGTTCAGTTGTGAGAAGACTATGGAATCCTTCCACAATAGTGGCATCAGAGCCAAGTTGTTCTTTATGGTCCAATTCTCTATGAGAATTACTTGGGACTTGTGTCACCTTCTACGTGAGTTCCTAGACTTGCGTCACCTTCTACGTGAGTTTCCACGAAGTGTACTTATTCGGTTTTAGAGCTCGACAAAATATCTTCATGTGAACCTCCCCGTACGTAGATATCTACCCTCACACAATGGGGTTGGCGCTTAATGCAAGTACAATCACCTCACCGGCTAGCCACATGAGCCGTTGATCATGTCATGCCACGTAGCCTAGCCCACGGGTCTGACTGTCGAGCATAAGCGCGTATAGCTCATCTCTTCTCACTCGGAACTCTGATAGAGAAAAGAAGGGGCAAGCCTCATTATATGAAGAACTTCAGGGGACTGCTCATCGCGTATGTGGGATGGATCCCTTCGCGCTCAGCAACCCACATGCTTCTCTTCTGTGGCTAGAGGAGACACATTCCAGTCGGCAGATTTGATCTTCGCTTCTCCATAGCTACAAGCATTCTCTCGTGCATTATTGCGACCAGAGGAAACACATTCCAAGCCGTAGATTTGATCTAACGTGCGCAACCAACTAAAGCTACAAGCATCAGAACCTTCCATAGCTGAGACTTCATAATATACATTATAACGGGGATTTGTGTGCATGTTGACAACTCCTCACATCTTCTACAGTTAGTACGTGATAGAAGACTGCTGCAGTTCTAGGATTGTTCTGCTATCTCACCTCATCATCTAGATGGGTAGAAACTCCGTCTATTTTTCACCGTGATGCAATTTCGTTCAAGATCTTCGTCTTGCCAACGGACACCGCAACCATCATGAATCTCGGATAGTTTGCCTCTCTTAGTACGGGAGCCTCCAATATTGATTGGGAACAAGGCCTCATTGTTTCCTGGCATGCATTTTCTTCATCTACAACAAGAAATGTTCGAGAATGAAGAGGTGTTATTTTCCGGCAATGCTCCTCTTCTTCCGCCACCTCTTGTTACTACGAGGCAGGACGGCGAGTTAAGTGGGAGAGACAAGATGAAGAGCACACCTCTAGCTCCTATTCGACATTTTTTGATGGATGCATAAGAGATCCGAGAAGATAAGTTTATACATTTTTTAATGTCATTTTACATATTGCATATGGGTTTACTTGCTGTAATGTTGCTCATATGAGCTATTTTTTTATTATTATTACATGCAAATAAACCCACTAATGTGTAGTTTCAGTATAAGAGATTTTGAAAGGCGTGAGAGAAACTATGGAACAAAGTTCCATGGGAAAAAATTCAAAGGCAGGATAGACTCTTCGCCAAGATCATGGAAAGAACATGGTTAAAGAGTTAGTTATTTTCTTCTCGCACAAATTCCGTGAAATCTTATACATGCATGCGTGGATATTTTATGCATAAATATCTCTTTTGCATGAAGATTGGCTTTACATGCTAGTACATATAGTTATGAGGGCATGGTTCTTTTTGAAAGGATCCTTTGCCAAGGATAATGGAGGCATGTTCATGACATCCATTAACTATGCATATAGATTTCACCCCTTAAAATGCATGCATAAATGCATGATTAGAAAGGTAAATCCACACATATGGGCACACAAGTAAGTATCAAAAGGCCCAAGAAGGAATCCAATGATGGACAAGATGGGATGGCCGAAGCCTACCTCATCACAAAAGGAACACTCAAATAAAGCCAAGGGATGGACGAAGCTTAATTTCCAGGTAAATATTTGCACCTTTTTCTTTTCTGTGCAAATTAAAGAACATACAGTGCATGTCATAATGGACATGACTCGGAAGTGGATGCATAGATTTAGGTGGCCCAGTTTTTGTGGTCACATCGACAATCAATCACGGAAATAAGTTGCACTATGCATCAAGTTCATTGCTTTGAAAAGAAGTATTGGAGGTGCATCAAAACGGTCGTGGTTAGGAAGAATGCATCAAATGCGTTGAAACTCGCATATACTAAGTTTCATGGAAATTTTGCACCATCCATTGGATGAACAAAGTTTTGAATCGGAACTTTAGCATACTTTAAGGAGAGGTTCAATTTTTGAGCCTTATGCATGCCACATCTTTTCCAATAAAGGTCTAAATGTTTTGGCATACACTAAAGTATGCATCTGGAGTATATTACATGGATTTTTGAGTAAAGAGGGAGATTAAGTTCTTGAAGATAAGCTTAAGTAGGATTAGATTTTATTAGTTTTTAGGAAGAATGATAATAAGGCCAATTGGCCACTATAAACCATTTAATTCCTTTAAGTTTGGCTTAGTCCAAATAGTCCTAACTTCTTGAACTACCTTAAAACTAAAAATCCCTCTTATGGAATTTTAAATTCCATAAAAGCCCATGGCATGCCTGATCAGCAAAGCCATAGACTTAAGGTAGTAATACAAAAATTTTCTCTCTTAAAACCACGATAAAGTGGTGGTAACTTAGAGCACTATCTTCTCAAAGCTCTAAGGAAGAGAAAATATGGTACAACAGAATCTTAGTATTGGAAGATGAAGTATTAGTGCTTGTTTTCAAGAAAGTTTTTTGTTTGAAAGCACTTAAGAACTATTTGGAGCCTTACATTATTCTTCCAAGCAACTGCAAGGCATGAAGAGAAGGTAAGACCTGAGGGTTTTAATAAACCCGAAATAGCATTTTTTCAATGTCCTAAGAATAAAGGGATATTACTTATGTTCCCTTGCTCTAAGTCACCTATGTCCGTTTCTAGGATCATGTTATCAAATTCATCTATCCTATCTGGGTGACTGGTGACTACATATATGGTTCCTTCTTTGTCTAGGTATGCTCCATTTTCAAACTTGATTGCTGGATGTTCTAGTCCAATGGGTTGATCTGGGTTTTTGATTTGGACCACAGATCTTTCTAGGCCGTCCTCATAGATGCAAGCACCTAATCAGTTGGTCCTAAGGTATTCGAGTTGTGTCTTGTAAGGGCCTTCGACCCTCTGTAAGTATGGCATGCTTGAACTTCATGTGGGTCTCTCCATACCCTGAGACATCTCTGACTCGCTAGTTTCAAAGCTAGGATAGTGCGAATAGTGGCTTAACTGTTGGGCCCAAGACCGAGCAGTATGATTGACACTAGCCTCTGAAGATCTAAGGCTTTGTCTATCTCTTCCTAGGTGTCGTCCTGATCTAAGGTTCATATGCCCAATTGAATAACCCCAAATTTCCCAAGTACAACTCCATCGCTGAGTTCTTTTGTATTAATCACTTGTTCTTTTTAATTTTTCTAAGGATGTCACTTCTTGTCCAATCAATCTTCGTCACAAGGAACACTTAGGTTTTATCGTACTTACTTGAGTTTGGTCACTTGATTTAAATTCTTTTCCCTTAGGTTGTTTTGCAAATGTAATTTCTTTGTACTTGCACTTGAGTGATTAGATTTCTTGGACTTGGTAGTGCTTAACGTAACCCTAATGAATCAAAACCTCTATCCGTACTTAGCCTAAGCTAGAAATTGATAGAGGGTGTTGAGAATTTCCAACCTTTAGTTTCCTTCCTTGGTTGCCCTTGTGTGCCCGGGAAGCGTGTTCCCAAGCTTGCACTTACTCTTGCTTCGAGTACCCTTCGATGCTCTCAATGGACCTCTAAAAGTCCCAAAGTTAGCTTAAGATTTGAATTCAATTGACACAACTGACCATGTTCATTTATGCAATTCCTATTACGAGGAAGGAGATAAGGAAGAGAGCTCACACACACACTCTCACTCTCAAGGGAAGCACACACACAGATTGAGGCAACGAAGAATGATCTTCTTCTTCTTCTTCTATTACATAAAAGGAATGTACAAGAATGACCTAAAAAACAAGAATACAACCAGTGCAATATATAAATACCAGTACATAAGGAAAAACCTAATGTCCACGAATGAGTGAGCTGGCAAGAAACAAATGTGCCATTACATGTTAGAGAAACAAAAAACTGGTACATGTCATCCTGGATCATCACATGTTGAGCTTGATATCTCAACACTCCCCCTCAAGCTCAACGCCATATCCTGTAATCCAAGCATCTTCTGAAACTTCTTCAACTTCTCAGCTCCAAGTGCTTTGGTGAAAATATCAGCAACCTGCTCATCTGTTCTCACATAAAAAAGATCAATATCACCTGCTATTACCTTCTCTCTGATGAAGTGATAATGTACCTCGATATGCTTTGTTCTAGCATGGAAAACAGGGTTTCGTGCTAATTGTATGCTGCTAAAATTATCACAATAGATAGTGATAGGCTTTTGCACTTCCACACCTAAATCTGCAAGTAACATCTCCAGCCATGATGCCTCATATGTTGCCATTGCAGCACCTCTATACTCAGCCTCTGTACTCGACAAAGCAACACTGGGTTGCTTCTTACTACTCCATGTAATAGCTGCACCTCCAAGTGAGAAAAGAAATCCACTAGTAGATCTTCTATCTGGAGTACTACGATCCCAATCTGCATTGGTGTATCCATGAACCTGCAAATCTACACCAGCTTCATAAAACAATGCATAATCCAAAGTAGCACTCACATAACGTAGAGTGCGCCTCAGAGCATCCAAATGTGGCTTCCTCGGAACTTGCATAAACTGACTTTCAAGTCCAATAGTATAACTTAGATCAGGCCTTGTAATTGTGAGATATATGAGACTTCCCACAATTTTCCTGTACATAGTAGCATTTTCCAATGCTTCACCTGATGTAGTATCCAATTTCAAATTCTGATCTAATGGCATAGAAATTGGCGTACAATCAGCCATACCATACTTTTGCAGCATATTCAAGGCATATTGCCTTTGCGACATCCATATACCTGTTTCTGTATGTATAAACTCAATGCCCAAGAAATAGCGCAGCACACCAAGATCTTTCATGTCGAATTCCTGCATAAGAAGTTTCTTTACCTCTTTGATGCTTTCTTCATTATCACCACCTACAATCAAGTCATCAACATAAATAGCCACAATAGTGATGCCATAATCAGCCTTCCTTGCATATAGTGAGTGATCTCCATCACACATAGGGAACCCAATGCTGGTTAAGTAATCAGCAATCCTTGCATGCCATGCACGTGGAGCCTGCTTTAGCCCATACAAAGCCTTTTGCAACCTGCAAACATATTCTGGATGCTTTGAATCTTCATATCCTTGTGGCTGGTCCATATATACTTCTTCCTGTAACTGACCATGTAGGAAAGCATTCTTCACATCCATCTGATGCAAAGTCCATCCTTTTGTTGTAGCTAATGCAACAAGTGTGCTAACAATAGAGATTTTAGCTATAGGGCTGAATGTTTCATCATAATCAATGCCATATGTCTGTGCATATCCTTTAGCTACCAATTGTGCTTTATACCTGCTTATGCTACCATCAGCATTATGCTTTACCTTGTAAACCCATTTACAGCCTATGGGTTTCTTTCCTTGCGGCAATGGAACCAGCTTCCATGTATCATTTCCATAAAGTGCAGCCATCTCCTCATCCATAGCTTTTTTCCAATCTGCATTACCAATTGCATCTTCAAAACAAGAAGGTTCAACATCTTGTATTACCTTTGTCATGTAGGCACAATGGCGAGCCATGTAACTATCATATGTCAATCGTTGCACTGAATTACGCATCCTCCCATATCTTCTTGGTCCTGGGTCAGTTCTTCTTGTATCATCTACATGTGCCCTTCTTACTCCTGGAGTCTTCACAGAGGGCAATCCAAGTTCCTCATCAATACTCTTTTCTGAACCACTTGAATTTGCTGGACTGAAATTTCCACGCAATCTTCCACTCCATGGATTTGAGTTGGAACTATTGCTTGGTGATGCATCCGGTCCACTCAAAACTTGAGATTCTGCACTAGATTTTTCAGCATTTTCTTTGTCATTTGGTTCAAGATTCAGTCCTTCTTTGGTATCTGCATAGAAGCTTGACATTTCATCGAATAACACATCTTTGCTCACCTTCACATGTCGTGTGAGTGGGTTATAACATTTGTACCCCTTTTTCTCAAGGGAATATCCAATGAAAAAACATTTTTCTGCTCTCGGATCAAGCTTCGTCCTCAACTCATCTGGAACATGTACATATGCAATACAGCCAAAAACTTTCAGATGTGATAAGTTTGGCTTTTTACCTGTAAACTTCTCTTCAGGTGTAACTTGATGTACAACAGCAACCGGAGTTCTGTTCATGATGTATATAGCAGTATGCACAGCTTCTGCCCAATAACAATGAGGCATATTCTTCTCAACCATCAAGGCTCTTGCTATTTCTGCAATATGTCTCTTTTTGCATTCAGCAACACCATTCTGTTGTGGTGTGTACCTGCATGAAAACTGACGCCGAATTCCATGATTTTTTAGAAAACTATTGAACTCATTTGACATGTATTCACCTCCTCCATCAGATCTTAATGTTTGAATGTACTTTCCTGTCTACTTTTCCACCATAGCTTTAAAATTCTGGAAGTGAATGAACACCTCGCTCTTCTCTTTCATGAAATATACCCATACTTTGTGTGTATGATCATCAATGAAGGTAACATAAAACGTGCAACCACCCATAGATGTGGTCTTTGCTAGACCCCAAACATCTGTATGTACTACTTCTAGTACATTCTCACTAACATGCTTGTCATGTCGAAATGATTCTCTTGACTGTTTACCAAATTGACATGCTGCACATACCTTTTGCATTTTTGCAACTTTGAAATTTGGTAGTCCATGGACAATCTCCTTTGACTGCATCATTTTCAGCCTTTGCAGGTTTGCATGTCCAATCCGTTTGTGCCATATCTCTATATCTGCAATAACTCCTGCACCTTTTGCAAACATGGATGCATTCATTTCAGAAATCTTCACATTTAAGATGAACATCCTATCCACTTTGTTTCCTTTGGATACCAATCGTCCATCCTGCTTGTACTCTTCTACATATAATCCATCAGCATTGAACCTGACTTGTAATCCTTGGTCAACCATTTGTCCAACAGAAACCAGATTCTTTGTTATATTTGGAACATGCAACACATCAGCAAGATGTTTTACCTTCCCATCCTCCATAGACAATGCTATGTTTCCTGTATGCTCAATAGGATGCGATGTATCATCACTTGTTTCAACATATCCAGGAACTGGCATTTTCTGCAAACTACTAAACCATTCTGCATGACTGGTCATGTGATTTGAAGCACCTGAATCAACATACCAGACATTATCATTCGATTTTGAAACACCAACAGACATAGTATTCATCATGTGATGTTGAACCATAAACAGCTTCTCAGAATCATCTGCACTTGTGGATGCATAGTTGTTTTGCTGCCTGCTGTTATTTTGATTCTTTAACCTGCAATCACGTTCAAAGTGTCCAGGTTTACCACAATTCAAGCATCCTTTACTATCATTACCTGAATCATTTCTTTGGAAATTTCGGCGACCTCTTTGGCTCCCCTGCCTCGAAAATGTCCTCTTCCTCCTGCAGGATTCTGTTGTTGACCTTGGTCTTGGTTATTGTTTCCTCTTCCACTTCCAAAACCTCTACCTCTGCCTCTTCCTCTGCCACAGTAGAATACCTGCTCAGAACTGGGCTTTCCTTGGGAGTTTGAGTCCTCACTAAGATTCTTTTCTTCAATAATCAGCATAGATACGAGATGAGCAAAATTAGGAATATTTTCCTAATTTTCGTCTGTATGGAAGTTTTGAACTGCTTATATGGAGCTCCTAAACCACGAAGGCACACTTCCACCTTATCATCATCATCTACATTCACGCCAATAGATACAAGTGACTCACATATGCCTTTGATTTTAAGAGTGTAGTCACTTACCGACATGCTCTTCTTTTCCAATGTATGCAGCTCGTTCTTGAGTTGCAATTTATGTGCCTTTGTATTAGTCTCATACAAAGTGACCAAGCTGTTCCAAGCCTCTTTTGGAGTCTTGGCATCGTGTATGTGTCCAATCATGCTATCTTGTATGCTAACAGATAGCCAATACATTACCTTTCGTGCTCCTTGATTCCATTCCTCATATGCTCTTAACTGTTTTGCAGTCCGATTCCTTTCTGGTAATTGCGGAGCATTTTCATTCTCTCCTTCGATGTACTTCCAGTAGCCTTTTCCCATCAGGAAATTCGTCATTCTGAATCTCCAAGCATGGAAGTTGTTCTTGTCCAGTTTATCGCTCATAAGCTGACTCATTCCATCTGCGTTTGCCACTTCTGCAACAATTCACAACACCGCAACACACTACAAGCAGCACTTCTGCTTGAACACTGTTGCACTATGATGTGACAGTTCGATCTCAGAAAAACACAATTTTCGCGTATCAACAGTACACGGAATCGCTTGAAATTCTGGATCTGGAATATATGAGTGTCGTCGAACACAAGCAAGTTACAGTTTTTGAAACTGACCTGGTTTTCTGTGGGCCCCACCTTGCGGGCTCGAAACAGAGGTGGAGATGGCTCCGAAACTTCGATCTGAAAAAAATGAGTGACTGTAAAGGGATAACTCACGAAAATATTTTGAGGTCTTCTACCTTCACGGCGATTTTTGTAGCAAACGGAGGCCGTTTGTGAAATCGCGTTTTCTCCACACCTTGCCGCGTAGTCTTCACCGTCACCTTCTCCACGAGCTCTCTACAGCCACGCTGGCTCTGATACCATGTTACGAGGAAGGAGATAAGGAAGAGAGCTCACTCACACACTCTCACTCTCAAGGAGAAGCACACACACAGGTTGAGGCAAGGAAGAATGATCTTCTTCTTCTTCTATTACATAAAAGGAATGTACAAGAATGACCTAAGAAACAAGAATACAACCAGTGCAATATATAAAGACCAGTACATAAGGAAAAACCTAATGTCCGCGAATGAGTGAGCTGGCAAGAAACAAATGTGCCATTACTCTTGGTAGATAAATCTAATAAAGCTCAATGAAGTATCCCTAACATATACCGGCGTGACCACTATACATGTCAGAGAAACGAAAAACTGGTACGTGTCATCCTGGATCATCACATGTTGAGCTTGATATCTCAACAATTCGATGACCAAATTGCACCTTGCCTTTATGGAAAACAATCCTAAAGATCCCTCAGTTTCCTTCCCCCGGGGTATGGTCACTTAAAAATACTTCCCCCGGGATTTCGTATGAGAAAGTTATTCCAATTGAGGATTCTAGGGCTAAGACAAGGTTAAAACAGGTTAAGAGGCAAACATGATTTCTTGAATTACATGCGTAGCGGCCTCACAATGCTCTAATAAACTTTTATTGTTTCCCAAATATTAGCCCAAAATAGATCAAGTATTTTTTTCCCTGAAAATAATGCCGAAATTTCCCATCAACCGCGATCAAAAGGTCTGTCAATCCTGATTGATGTGTCAGTCATGATCCACGTGTCAGTCGCGATTGACAGGTCTGTCATGGCTGTCAGTCGCGATTGATGGGTCAATCGTGATTGACACATGGCCCAGAAATTCAGTCGATTGTGGTGAAAGGGTCGTTGACTGGGTCAGTCACGATTGACAGGTCCGTCGAGGCTGTCAGTCACGATTGATGGGTCAATCGTGATTGATGGCTCGATCGCAATTGACACGTGGCACGCGAGGGCTCTGTTGATCGTGGTCAAACTGTCGTTGACTATATCGATCACGATTGAGAGGTCAGTCAGGGCTATCAGTCACGATTGATGGGTCAATCATGATTGACACATGTCACACACGGGCTCTGTCAGGCGTGGTCAGTCAATCATTGACTCTGTCGGTCGCGATTGATGTGTCGATCACGATTGACAGGTCCGTCGGGAAGTGTCCGTTGTTGTTTGTCAATCACTATTGATGTGTCGATTGCGATTGATAGAAAAATGAGGAATTTTAAAATTTTAAACATAGTTTTAGGATGCTCTAGGCCTACACATCATGTTTATACACTTTGTTTTGCAAAAAAGTCAATTTTTTTATAAGTCGCGATTGAGAGAGGTCAACGCCTTGGGACCTGCACAGTCAAAAATCTGTACCTACTGAAGCTGGTGGAGCTGCTGGCGATGCTGATTCCTACAAAAAATCTCAAAAAACACAGAAAAGCACAAGCATGCAAACGCTCTCTCGCTCTCTCTCCCAAGTGAAATGAGGGGAATGGTATGGGAATGGTGATATGACCAAAAAACGGGAAATGTCGCTATGATGGAGATGGAGGTGGAAGATAGTGATGATGATGATGGTGATGAAGGGGGTGAAGAAAATAAGAGGAGGAAGATAATAGTGAAGAAAATACCTATAACTCCAACGTCTCAACTCTACATCTTACCATCACACGCTCGTCCTCAAAGCTCGATCCCCAGCAATGGCGCCAAAATTTGGTGTAGCTCAGTGATGAGTAGCACCTCCTTTAATGTCAATCCGAGAAGATGTGAGGATGGTATGAAGACCTCGAACAAGTGATGGCACAAGTGTGTGATTGAGAAGCACACTAACATGCACACACATACACACACACGTGCACACAAGGCAAGAACAAAGAGAGAGACAATGGAGTTCTTTAGATTACTCAAAAGTGCTGTTACAAGTTCAATTCTACAACAATCTAACCTCAAAAATGAGCTCTCTAGCTCTATTTATAGTTTTTTGACTAGCTTTGGCCCTCTCTAGACCTAGTGTTCAACCTAGTTAAAAATTAGGTTCTAGGGCGTATTTGAGGGTTCAAACAGAGTCTAAAAAATATGAATATTGATAGGTAGGTGCTTCTAATGCTCCTCAAGCTCAAGGACTCCTTGGCTTGCACAAAATGGAGCTACAAAAAGGTGGAATGGTATTTACAATGGTGTGGAGTGACTAAAATCACTATTTGGGAAGTATTTCTTCATGGAAAAATTATGGGGCCTATTTGCCAGATCTATGTTGACTACTTTTCCTGCTTGTTCTGTGCTCCGACTCCCTTCTTTGGCTTCCTTGTCTTGTGGGTCCTTGGGTGCCTTGGCTCCTGCTAACATATGTGTAGTATGTCAAATTAGTAAACACTTAAGAACATCATTTCCACATGACAAGAATGTTAGTGAGAATATGCTAGAAATAGTCCACACATATGTTTGGGGTCCTACAAAGACCACTTCTATGGGTGGTTGCAGGTTTTATGTTACTTTCATTGATGATGATACACAAAAAGTATGAGTATATTTCATGAAAAAGAAAAGTGAGGTGTTCATTCACTTCCATATTTTTAATGCTATGTTAGAAAATCAAACAAGGAAGTATATTTAGACATTAAGATCAGATGGAGGAGGAGAATACATGTCAAATGAGTTCAATAACTTTCTTCAAAGTCATGGAATTTGATGACAGTTTGCATGTAGGTACACACCACAATAGAATGGCATTGTTGAATCCAAAACTAGACATATTGTAGAAATAGAAAGAGCCTTGATGGCTGATAAGAATATGCATCATTGTTATTGGGTAGAAGTTGTGCACACTATTATATACATCATGAATAGGATTCTGACTACTACTGTACATCAAGTTACATCTGAAGAGAAGTTTATAGGTAAAAAGCCAAAGCTATCACATATGAAAGTATTTGTTTGTATTGCATATGTACATGTTCCAGATGACTTGAGGACAAAGCTTGATCCAAAAGTAGAAAAATGTATCTTCATTGGATACTTCCTTGAGCAAGAGGGATATAAATGTTATATTCCACCCACACAACAGGTGAAGGTAAGTAGAGGTGTGTTTGATGAAATGTCAAGCTTTTATGCAGATGCCAAAGAAGGACTTAATATTGAATCAAATGACAAAGGAAATGTTGAAAAATCAAGTGCAAAATCTCAAGTTTTGAGTGGACCTGATGTTTCACCAAGCAATAGCTCCAACTCAAATCCATGGAGTGGAAGATTGCATGGAAATTTCAGCCTAGCAAATTCATAAACTGCATCAAACAAAGGTAAAGGAAAGCTTTCTGGTGGTAGTAAAACATCTACAGGTTTTGAAGACATTGATGGAGATCCAAGCGATTCAAAAAAGAGCCTTGATGAGGACTTGGATTCCCCCTATGAAGACTCTAGGACTAAGAAAGGCACATGCAGATGATATAAGGAGAAGTGACCCAAGACCAAGAAGATCTAGGAGGATGCAAAATTTAGTGCAATGATTGACATATGATAGTTACATGCCTTTGCATTGTGCCTACATCACCAAGGTAATACAAGATGCTAAACCTTCTTGTTTTGAAGATGCAATTGGAAATGCAAATTGGAAGAAAGCTACGGAGGAGGAGTTTCACTTTATGGAAGTGAAACATGCAAGCTCGTTCCATTGCCACAAGGAAAGAAACCCATAAGTTGCAAGTGGGTTTACAAGGTAAAGCACAATGCTGATGGTAGCATAACTTTAGGTATAAAGCATGATTAGTAGCAAAAGGATATGCACATACATATGGCATTAATTATGAGGAAATGTTTAGTCCTGTAGCCACAATGTCTATTGTTAGAGCACTTGTTGTATTAGTTACAACAAAAGGATGGACTTTGCATCAGATGGATGCGAAGATTTCTTTCTTACATGGTGAGTTATAAGAAGAAGTATACATGTACCAACCATAAGGATATGAAGATTCAAAGCACCTAGAATATGTTTGCACGTTGTAAAAGGCTTTGTATGGGCTTAAACAAAGCCCTCATGTTTGGCATCCAAGGATTACTGATAACTTAACCACCATTGGATTTTCCATGTATGATGCAGATCATTCATTATATGTAAGGAAGGGTGATGATGGCATCACGATTGTGGCTATTTATGTTGATGAATTGATTTTAGGAGGTGATAATGAAGAAAGCATTAAAAAGGTAAAGCAACTCCTTATGCAGGCATTTGACATGAAATATCTTGGTGTGTTGTATTATTTTTTGGGCATTGAGTTTATACATATAGAACTAGGTATATGGATGTCGCAAAGGAAATATGCCTTGAGTATATTGTAAATTTATGGTATGCTTGATTGTAAGCCAATCTCTATGCCATTAGATCAGAATTTGAAGTTGGATATTACATCACGTGAAGCATTGGAAAATGCTACTATGTACACGAAAATTGTGGGAAGTTTGATACATCTCATAATTACAAGGCCTGATCTAAGCTACACAGTTGGACTTGAAAGTCAATTTATGCAAGTTCCCAAAAAATCACATTTAGATGCTCTGAGGCACACTCTACTTTATGTGAGTGCTACTTTGGATTATGCATTGTTTAATGAAGTTGGTGTAGATTTTCAGATTCATGGATACACTGATATAGATTGGGCTTGTAGTATTCTAGATAGAAGATCTACTACTAGGTTTCTATTCTCACTTGGGAGTGCAACTATTACATGGAGAAGGAAGAAACAACCCATTGTTGCTTTGTCAAGTACAAAAGCTTAGTATAGAGGTTCTCCAACGATAGCATGTGAAGCATCATGGTTAGAGATGCTACTTGCCGATTCAGGTGTGGAAGTGCAAAAGACGATCATCATCTATTGTGATAATCTTAGCAGCATTCAACTAGCACAAAATCCTATTTTTTACATTAGAACAAAGCATATCGAGGTACATTATCATTCATTAGAGAGAAGGTATTAGCAGGTGATGTTGATCTTGTTTATGTGAGGAGAGATGAACAAGTTGATGATATTTATCACTAACACACTTGGAGTAGAGAAGCTGAAGAAATTTGGAAGATTCTTGGACTAGAGGCCATTGAGCTTCAGGCACTACAACACATCAAGGGCATACCGACAATCGGCATACTGACGATCGGCATACTGACGACCAGCATACTGACGGTCATGGGTCAGCGTCGGTATGACCATCGAAACATTTTGGAAAACCGACTAGGCAATGGATGCATCGGTACAGCTGTGTCGGTATGAGCATCGGTATAAGCATTGGTAATTTACTAGAAACTACTGACACTCATACCGACTCCCTATTTTAATCGGGCTCGAGAGCAAAAATTCGACATTTCGGGTGTTTTGAAACCACATCTTCTACTATCAACTTTGCGCACGTGAACAACCTATCTTTGTTTGTCACTCTTTCTCTCTCTCTCTCTTTCTCTCTCTCTCTCTCTCTCTTTCTCTCTCTCTCCCTCCCTCTCTCTCTCTCCCCCTCCCTCTCTCTCTCTTTCTCTAAGCACACCTCTATTTTTCTAGATCTAAAGTTTTGGTAAGTATATCGCACATATTGTAGCACTCTTTTTTCTTTGTTTATGTTTTTGCTTTTCTAATATCTTCTCTCTTTAGTTTTGTAATAGATTTTGGGACGAAGCCTTTGGAAATTCAACGAAGGACAACTTCAAGTGGATTTTGACGACAATGATTCAAACAATTACATCGATGTAAGTGATTGTTTTGTTTTCAATTGACATAGAGAGAAAGAGAAACATATACATATACATACACACTCACATATGTATAAACACACTCACATATACATACACACTCACATATACACACACACTCACATATGTACAAATGCATATTCATATATGCATATGCATACACACATGCATATGCATACAAACATGCATATGCATACACATATGCATATGCATACACACACACATATGCATACACACATGAATATGCATACACACATGCATATACATACACACATGCATATGCATACAAACATATATACACACTCACATATACATACACACTCCCATATACACACACTCACATATACACACACATGCATATGCATACACACATGCATATGCATACAAACATGCATATGCATACAAACATGCATATGCATACAAACATGCATATGCATACAAACATGCATATGCATAGACACATGCATATGCATGTGTGTACGCATACACACATGCATATGCATGTGTGTACACATACACACATGCATATGCATGTGTGTACGCATACACACATGCATATGCATACACACATGCATATGCATACAAACACATGCATATGCATACAGACATGCATATGCATACAAACACATCCATATTCATACACACATGCATATGCATACAAACATGCATATGCATACAAAAATGCATGCATATGCATAGACACATGCATATGCATGTGTGTATGCATACACACATGCATATGCATACAAACATGCATATGCATAGACACGCATATGCATGTGTGTATGCATACACACATACATAAGCATACACACATGCATATGCATACAAACATGCATATGCATACAAACATGCATATGCATGTGTGTATGCATACACACATGCATATGCATACAAACATGCATATGCATGTATGTATGCATATGCATGTATGTATGCATATGCATGTATGTATGCATATGCATGTATGTATGCATATGCATGTATGTATGCATATGCATGTGTGTATGCATACGCACATGCATATGCATACACACATGCATATGCATACATACATGCATATGCATACACACATGCATATGCATACACACAAGCAGATACGTACACACATGCATATGCATACACACATGCATATGCATACAAACACATTCATATGCATACACACATGCATTTTAACATCTCCTTATTGGATCAGATGGGATCTCCACGTACACCTTGGGGAGCACATGACCATGAGGACTCCAAAATATATCACATATGTAATGGAGCTCCAGCCATGGATGCAGTGTTACGAGGAAGGAGATAAGGAAGAGAGCTCACACACACACTCTCACTCTCAAGGAGAAGCACACACACAGATTGAGGCAAGGAAGAATGATCTTCTTCTTCTTCTTCTATTACATAAAAGGAATGTACAAGAATGACCTAAAAAACAATAATACAACCAGTGCAATATATAAAGACCAGTACATAAGGAAAAACCTAATGTCCGCGAATGACTGAGCTGGCAAGAATGTGCCATTACTCTCGGTAGATAAATCTAATAAAGCTCAATGAAGTATCCCTGACATATATCGGCATGACCACTATACATGTTAGAGAAACGAAAAACTGGTACGTGTCATCCTGGATCATCACATGTTGAGCTTGATATCTCAACACTCCCCCTCAAGCTCAACGCCATATCCTGTAATCCAAGCATCTTCTGAAACTTCTTCAACTTCTCAGCTCCAAGTGCTTTGGTGAAAATATCAGCAACCTGCTCATCTGTTCTCACATAAACAAGATCAATATCACCTGCTAATACCTTCTCTCTGATGAAGTGATAATGTACCTCGATATGCTTTGTTCTAGCATGGAAAACAGGGTTTCATGCTAACTGTATGCTGCTAAGATTATCACAATAGATAGTGATAGGCTTTTGCACTTCCACACCTAAATCTGCAAGTAACATCTCCAACCATGATGCCTCACATGCTACCATTGCAGCACCTTTATACTCAGCCTCTGTACTCGACAAAGCAAGAGTGGGTTGCTTCTTACTTCTCCATGTAATAGCTGCACCTCCAAGTGAGAAAAGAAAGCCACTAGTAGATCTTCTATCTGGAGTACTACCAGCCCAATCTGCATCGGTGTATCCATGAACCTGCAAATCTACACCAGCTTCATAAAACAATGCATAATCCAAAGTAGCACTCACATAATGTAGAGTGCACCTCAGAGCATCCAAATGTGGCTTCCTGGGAACCTGCATAAACTGACTTTCAAGTCCAACAGTATAACTTAGATCAGGCCTTGTAATTGCGAGATATATGAGACTTCCCACAATTTTCCTGTACATAGTAGCATTTTCCAATGCTTCACCTGATGTAGTATCCAATTTCAAATTCTGATCTAATGGCATAGAAAATGGCTTACAATCAGCCATACCATACTTTTGCAGCATATTCAAGGCATATTGCCTTTGTGACATCCATATACCTGTTTCTGTATGTATAAACTCAATGCTCAAGACATAGCGCAGCACACCAAGATCTTTCATGTCGAATTCCTGCATAAGAAGTTTCTTTACCTCTTTGATGCTTTCTTCATTATCACCACCTACAATCAGGTCATCAACATAAATAGCCACAATAGTGATGCCATAATCAGCCTTCCTTGCATATAGTGAGTGATCTGCATCACACATAGAGAACCCAATGTTGGTTAAGTAATTAGCAATCCTTGCATGCCATGCACGCGGAGCCTGCTTCAGCCCATACAAAGCCTTTTGCAACCTGCAAACATATTCTGGATGCTTTGAATCTTCATATCCTTCTGGTTGGTCCATATATACTTCTTCCTGTAACTCACCATGTAGGAAAGCATTCTTCACATCCATCTGATGCAAAATCCATCCTTTTGCTGTAGCTAATGCAACAAGTGTCCTAACAGTAGACATTTTAGCTACAGGGTTGAATGTTTCCTCATAATCAATGCCATATGTATGTGCATATCCTTTAGTTACCAATCGTGCTTTATACCTGCTTATGCTACCATCAGCATTATGCTTTACCTTGTAAACCCATTTACAGCCTATGGGTTTCTTTCCTTGCGGTAATGGAACCAGTTTCCATATATCATTTCCATAAAGTGCAGCCATCTCCTCATTGTTGAGGGTTCTCCGGTTCAACACAACATCGTCGAACTAACAAAATCAGATTTTACTATTCTTTCCCATTGTGCACTGATCTTTAGTTCCCTAGATGTTCCACCGGAAATGTCTCATAAAGTCACCGAAATGTCACCGGAACGTCACCGTAATATCACCAAAATATCACCGTAATAGTCTTGCTACACTTTATTCTTGCAAAAGATTCACAGATTTCCCTTTTGCACTCACATATATTTCAAGTCATTTGCACTTTGACACAGTACAGTCTGAGTCACTCAAACAGACTTAACCGTAAATAGAAGATTTTTCAGCACTATAACTTTACTGTGCAGGCATTTTGGTTGATCATTCATTGGTAAACGTAACACCAAAAATACAGATTGTTGTTTTGTAAAGATTAGAACTTCACTATGAGAATTTGATTAAGCCGTAAAGATCTTCATTCAATCGTTATCTGTATACTGGTTTTTATTGTAGAACCTGGTCTTTTCCGGACCTGACAAAGGAACTCCTTCTTCTTTGACTTCTTCTCACAGTTGTAGCACCTACACTTCTTGCACCCTCGTCTCTCTTCTGATCATTGCATCTTTACGTCTCGTACCTTTCCTCCTCTTCCTATTGTCGCGTCTTTGTCGACCTTCTCTTTCTTCTTTTTTAAGGTTGTTGTGTCTTCGTTCTTCATCTACCTTCTCCCTCTTCTTCTTACGGTTGTTGCTAACTCCTTTCCTATAACTTCCCCTTTTCTTGCAACACATCCTTATAAATCTCTTGCAAAACTTTTATTATCGACTCAAGTACTACCTGTTCCACCTGCAATGTAGCATTTACCGCTGAAAAATTCATAATCTCTTTTTGAATCTGCATTTGTACAGTCATCTGCCATTCTTCAAATTCCTGAATAGACTTCTTTGTACTAGCCAATTCTACCACCGATTGCTTCTTATCATGCTGCAACTCTTCCAACATACGTTCCTTCTTGTCCAATGCATCTTGAAGTTCTTTAATCTTCTCCTGCAAAGACTGATAATCAGTCTTATTAATAAATATTTGAGTCTGTTCATACCGAAACAATCTTTTCTCCTGAAAAACTAAAAAATCCGACACTTCAAGCAACTTCTTCTTCATCCCTGACACATCATAATCTGAAATATTATCATCTTTCACCATTTTTTCGGCTTCAACCTGTAATTGCTCTTCCACTCTTCTTTTCCTAGACAACCTAAAAGCAGTTCCGAATACTTTCGGATCCTCAATACTATCTGGCAGTGGCAGCAAAATATCTTCCTGTATCTTTCCTTCATATATATCAGATTCAATGATTTGACTAACCTGGTTCCTTTCTTCTGCCATATCACCAGCGCAAAGAAAATCTTCAGAAGGCTGTGAAGGTCTATTCCTTACATGTCGCACTACTAACTGTTCCTGCTCTTTACTCATCGCTTGATGACCACAAAATTTGATCTACTTTGGCCACATGATCTTCTGATCTTCAACGAACTGCACAAATTCGAATAAAGCAGCTAAATATGCTGATAATCGACTATTTGTTTGCGTCTTACGCCTATCCCCAACAAAAATCTCACTCTGTAAGTGATCATACATCCAATGAGCCCAACTCACCTTTTCTCCTGCCTCTGCATAGGCCAAAGGTGAAAAATTCTCCCTAGACATAGAATCATATTTAATGATAAAACATAATCTTTCCAAATACCATTTTAGTTGTTTCCTTCAAGTATAGCTTACATTCCTCATCATATAGTACTGCCGTCTTCCTTCTCGGGGTCCAAAGTCTTTCTTCAAAACCTCCTCCGAACATTTGGGAACTACAACATCATCGTATATAGGCAATTGAAATACTTCTGCAACTAATTCTGGTGAAAATTTTACCTAAAAGGAGAGATGACCCTTCATTTTCCACATAATCTCCAACTGACTCTTTACCTCATAATTGCATCTCCAACGTTCCCATGGAAACATAGCAAACTGTAATAATCCAATTCTTCTGAGCCAATTCTACTGCAGATCAGACTGTAGGTCAACTTCTACTTTAAAATCTGTGAATGACCCCATAAACATATGCACACCCTTAGTCTTTGTATATGGTGTTGAAATTGCATCTTCATCTTCCCCTTGTAATGAGCTATCACTTTCCTCCGATGTGGTTTCCTCCCTTCTCACTGTCACTGCTCTCTTTCTCATACATCCTCTCATGATTCCTGATTCAAGCACTAATACAGAAAATGCTGAAAAAAATATTATCATGGAAGCCTTTATGTAGAACCAAAAATATTTGTTCCACAAGTGCGAATGCTTGAACTGCCACTTTCTGGAATGATAAACGTACTGACACACATAACACTTTATGCAACTCAATAATATTGTAGTGTGGGTTATCATAAAAATCCTCCACAATCGATTGCCCCACTTATCAATAACCCGTTGAATGAAACTTCCACACATGCCAGAAGAATCATGAAATAGAACACTCATTCATCCCACAAGAAGATGAAATAGATATTTTATCTTCTCAATACTGCATTGTATAGTGCAAAAACTTTTAACCATACAATTTTGATAGATTGTACGTTGCAAGATAATCATTGGTCTACTACTAACTTCGTTTTCATATTCTCCTCGATGCCTCTGCCGCTTATGGATCTGCTGATGCGAAATATAAGGCATACTCCTTTCACACACATCATTATTGGCAGACCCAACATATTCCTTAGCTTGTCGACCCTCATTCAACAATACTTCATTATTCATCATTGACCCTGAGCTAACCGATAACGCATTGTTGAATTGCAACTGTAAACCATGTGTCCATTGTAGTCGTAAAAATTTACTCAATGTAGTTTTAGACCAACACAAGGTCAAAAAACACTGTACCACTGATAAAAATGTAGAAAAATACACTCTGTTACTGCGATGATCACAAACATTGCTGACGTGTTGTTCTGAGCGACATACAACTGGCACCACATTAGCAGATAACCAGTCCAAATGTGGCGGCTTCCCTTGAAATAATTTCAACCGAAATCCATTTATGGCTTGTTTAACCATGTGCCAAACACATCTGCCACACGAAAAGTGCCTTGACCCAAATCTTGGACAATCTGATATGGGCCCCTGTATCTCAATGTGAGCTTTCCTGGATGGGGTCCTAGCTTAGAATTATACACCATCACCCAATCACCTTCTTTGAATATCTTAACTTCACATTCTTATTTACCCAGGCTTGTCTCCGCCTTTGAATTACTTCCGTAATATATGCACTTATCAAACAATCCTCCTCCATCTATAAAAGGTATTTACTCCTGTGTTTAACTGAGACTTCAGGCGACATCTTTTCTGCCGTAACCCTCAAACTTGGAACTACAAACTCCATGGGTACTACTGCCTCCAATCCATATACCAACCGAAAAGGTGTCATTCCTGTCGTCACTTTAAATGCTGTTCTGAATGACCACAAAGTTGAGTCATGCAAAATAGGTGCCACCGACACCATCTTTTTTAATAACTAAAATGCCTTCTCTTGAGCTTCTGCCCATAGAAACGGAACATCCTTCTTGGTCAGATGCGTCAGTGGTGAGGAAATGTTTGCTAAATATCTTAAGTATCGGGAATGCCACTTAATTTGGCCTACAAACCGCATTACTTCTTTAACATTGGTCAGTGCTTTAGCTGTACTGATAGCTTCAATTTTCTTAACATCAATAGCCATTCCTGCTTGGGAGATAACATGGCCCAATAAAATCCCACTTCTTACCGCAATCACACTTTTAAACGGATTCAATACCATCCGAAACTACCGACATCTTTCAAAACATGCTTTCAGGTGTGGTAAGTGCTTAATCATTTCACCGAAGACTGAAAAGTCATCGACAAATACCTGCATGAAGTCCTGAAGATAAGGCTCAAACACTTTATGCGCCACATAATTGAATGATGGTGATCCATTATTCAAACCAAAACTCATTACGGTAAATACGTAAGCACCAAATTCGGTAATAAATGTTGTTTTATGCTGATCCTCCTCAGCCACACTGATTTGATTATAGCCGGAAAATCCATCCAAGAAACTATACATTTCATTGCCGGCAACTGCATCCAATACTGCATCACAAAACGGCATAGGAAACGGGTCTGTAACCGTTGCCGCATTTAGCTTTCTATAATCAACGCAAATTCTGAGCTTCCCGTTCTTTTTAGGGACCACTATAATAGGAGATAGCCAAGTGACCTGATTCACCGGTTTGATAAATCCGACTGCCAACAATTTATCAATCTCTTCCTTTCCTTGTTTAGCAAAATTAGGATTCATTCTATATCTTTGTTGTGCCACATGTACTGCATCCACCTTCAGATTAATCCTATGTTGATGCAACTGCGGATCTATACCTTTTACTTGAGTATAGTCCCAAGCAAACACATCCACATACTCTTTAAGCAAGCAAATAAGAGCCTCCTTAAACTTTCCTTCCAATGTTTAACCAATCCGCACCATCTTGGGTTCAGCTTCTATTCCTAAATCAACCTCTTGAAGCTCTTCCTCCTTCACCCGCACAGAACCTACATACTTCTGATCATAAATCCTTTCCGTTCGCATAATTATCTCTTGCTCCTGTTGTTCCATCTGCTGCTGCACCGGAACCTTCATACATTGATCAAATATTTTTTGTAACTGGGCACCTGCCACCTGTTCACCTAGAAGTGACTCGTCTACATTTGGCCAACCACTATAATCCTTACTTAATACTCCTTCTACATCAACTTCTAATACCGGCACCACCGTTGGGTTTGCTTGCAAAAACTTTTCCTCTTCGTCATCTTCAATCTCATCTGCTAAATTAATAGTCTGAGCCATCAACGGTTTTTCCTGTACCGACATATTTATTCGCCCACACATGGGAATTGTCACTTGCTTTTTACCCTTGGTAATCATTACTACATTCAAGCCCCAATCCTGCTTAATTTTAGCAAGCCGAAACCAAGGTCTTCCTAACAACATTTCATACGGGTATGCTGACTCCTTCATTCGGATGACTACAAAATTGACCATGAATGTCATATCGGAAATAATAATTTGTTGTTGCTTCAGAATGCCAACAGGCTGTACTCGTGTTTGATCCGCCATTTTGACCTGAAAAGGGGCTGGAGCCAATGCCCCTCTTCCCATTTCAATAAAAATATGTTCAGGTAATATATTTACCCCTGATCCTCCATCTAGCAATACTTCGGCAAAACTCCGAATATTGTACTGCACCTGAATTACTGGTACGACAAAATCCACATCTGCTGGATCAATACTGTTGGCTGAAATTGAAGGGATCGTCCTACTCCCGGGCTCGGTCTGACATCCAAGTAGCTTTCTCAACAATTTTTCGCAAAAGACCGGTACTAAAGATAACAGCTGATCCAAAGACAACTGTAACGGTGCACTAATGATGTCAGCAAACCAGTCATTTTCCAAGTCTTGTTGACACTGAGCCTGATCCTGCTCCATCATGGGTGGTACCAACTTCACACCCTTTTGTTTCTCGGTCCGGTCATCACCCTTCACCAGATTAGCAGGCTCGTTGCGAACCTGCTCCAAAACCTTAGCTCGAATTTGCCGTTGCTCGTGCCAATCAATAGGGCCTTTATTTTTTGATCTAGTGACCGCCAATACTTCAACCTCTTTATTTTTTCCACATTGCATACCATCACACTACCCTTGGTTGTTACCATGCATTCGAGCAGATGTACTGGGTGCATCATGGGTCTTATCGGCTTGTTCTGGCCATTCAATCAGCACGGCATTTGCCTGAGCCGCCTGCTGCCCCTGTTGTTGATGTTGTCCCTACTGATTATGCTGGTTATACCGAATGACAGGTATACCTCTTTCTTCACGATGCTTTACCCACAAAGGGCAATTTGGCCCTATCCAATGATCAGGAGCTGAACAATACCCATAAGGCATGACCCTTGGTGGTCGACCTTGGTAATTGCCTTGTTGGTTATTTCCTTGCTGATTTCCTTGATCTCTCCATGGGGGTCTTACCTGTTGTTGTCTCTGGAAGTTACCTCGCCCTTGGATAGGAATAGCCTGATTCGCCGCCATGTCATTTAGATTTCTATTGTCTTGCCGAGAACTTTTCCCTCTATGCTTAGGGTTATACCAACACTGAGTTGTGGTATGTCCCTCTTTGTCACAGATATCACAAAATCGTGTTTCCTTTGGAGCCAGTACAGAATACCCATGTTTCTTTAACTTATGAATCCATTCTTCCTCTTTACGGTGTTTAGGTTTAGGCTTACAATGCTTTGTCTTCACTATTTCATCATCATAATCATCAGTATCAGAATCATCGGAACTCTTACCTGACTCCATTTCTGAATCCGATTCAACCTTTGAACAAGAATCAGACTGCTTCTTTTTTGCTCGTCCAAACCTTCTTTCAACACACACTGCTGCTAATACTAAGACATCAAAACCATTCGCAATGTCCACACTGGCCACCGCATGTCTCATGGTGCTCCTTAATCCTTTCAAAAAAAATCCTGCCAACATCTCATCAGTGGGTCTTTCATTACCTTGCAGCCTGTCCATTAAAGTCCAAAACTTCTGAGCATAGTCTTCCACTAGCATAGTCTTTTGTCTGATAGCCCTCAACTTCCTTAATACATCGGAAGGCGTCTTTTCTTTTCTAAACCGTGGTAAGAATACGATTTTTAAATCATCATACGTAGAAAATTGGGTAATGCCATATTGACTGAACCAGCTCATAGCTCGTCCTTCCAACGTGGCTGCAAACTGTTGAAGTTTAATATCCTCACCATAGATAGCTGGATATCCATTTGCTGTCCATTTTATTTCGAATTGAGCTACATGGCAATCAGCATCTTCCTTAGAGGTTCCACTAAAATGAGCGGCCTTGACTTTGGGATTTGGAGGTGGTTGAGCCATTGGCTGTGGTTAAGGTGTGCGCCTAGTTTGATAACCGGTCGCCCCTGCAAGTGGGTCAAACTGGAGTCGTCTTCTTACCCCTATAGCTGTTTCTGTGAGGAATAACGCACCAAGTATGCCGCCCACTAACTTGGCCTCTACTACACCTGTTTCCCCCTGTTTGTCGTCAGTGCCCAGCACTTCCTGCTCCTGGATCTCGTACCACTCGTAAAAATCTGAGGATGTCTCCACGTTCGCTGCTCTTGCCTGTGCCCTCATAAAATATACTTTACTAAAGCGATTTCGCCTGCCCCTCATTCATTTTTGGAGGCTGCTTCAATCGTACAGTAGGATCGCCAATTGTGTTGAGGGTTCTCCGATTCAACACAACATCGTCTAACTAACAAAATTAGATTTTACTATTCTTTGCCATTGTGCAATGATCTTTACTTCCCCAGATGTTCCACCGGAAATGTCTCATAAAGTCACCGAAATGTCACCAGAACATCACCATAATATCACTGGAATATCACCGTAATATCACTCGAAACATTCATTCCGATAGTTTTCTGCTAATTCGGAATTTACACACTCTTGCTACACTTTATTCTTGCAAAAGATTCACAGATTTCCCTTTTGCACTCACATATATTTCAAGTCATTTGCACTTTGACACAGTACAGTCTGAGTCACTCAAACAGACTTAACCGTAAATAGAAGATTTTCAGCACTATAACTTTACTGCGTAGGCATTTTGGTTGATCATTCATTGGTAAACGTAACACCAAAAATACAGATTGTTGTTTTGTAAAGATTAGAACTTCAGTATGAGAATTTGATTAAGCCGCAAAGATCTTCATTCAATCGTTATCTGTATACTGTTTTTTACTGTAGAACCTGGTCTTTTCCGGTCCTGACAAAGGAACTCCTTCTTCTTTGACTTTTTCTCACAGTTGTAGCACCTACACTTCTTGCACCCTCGTCTCTCTTCTGATCATTGCGTCTTTACGTCTCGTACCTTTCCTCCTCTTCCTGTTGTCACGTCTTCGTCGACCTTCTCTTTCTTCTTTTTTAAGGTTGTTGCGTCTTCGTTCTTCGTCTACCTTCTCCCTCTTCTTCTTACGGTTGTTGCTAACTCCTTTCCTATAACTTGACCTTTTCTTGCGACACATCCTTATAAATCTTCGCATAGTTGTCTTTTTCTTTTTATTCTTATTTTATTTCTTCAGGTTTCCCTGCCTTCAACACTCATCCATAGCTTTTTCCCAATCTGCATTACCAATTGCATCTTCAAAACAAAAAGGTTCAACATCTTGTATTACCTTTGTCATGTAGGCACAATGGCGAGCCATGTAACTATCATATGTCAATCGTTGCACTGAATTACGCATCCTCCCAGATCTTCTTGGTCCAGGGTCACTTCTTCTTGTATCATCTGCATGTGCCCTTCTTACTCCTGGAGTCTTCATAGAGGGCAATCCAAGTTCCTCATCAATACTCTTTTCTGAACCACTTGAATCTCCATCAACATCTTCAAAACCTGCACTTGTTTTACTACCAGCAAAAAGCTTTTCTTTACCTTTCTTGGATGTATTTGATGAATTTGCTGGACTAAAATTTCCATGCAATCTTCCACTCCATGGATTTGCGTTGGAACTATTGCTTGGTGATGCATCCGGTTCACTCAAAACTTGAGATTCTACACTAGATTTTTCAGCATTTTCTTTGTCATTTGGTTCAAGATTCAGTCCTTCTTTGGTATCTGCATAGAAGCTTGAAATTTCATCAAATACCACATCTCTGCTCACCTTCACCTGTCGTGTGAGTGGGTTATAACATTTGTACCCCTTTTGCTCAAGGGAATATCCAATGAAGACACATTTTTTTGCTTTCGGATCAAGCTTTGTCCTCAACTCATCTAGAACATGTACATATGCAATATAGCCAAAAACTTTCAGATGTGTTTGGCTTTTTACATGTAAACTTCTCTTCAGGTGTAACTTGATGTACAGCAGCAGTCGGAGTTCTGTTCATGATGTATACAGCAGTATGCACAGCTTTTGCCCAATAACAATGAGGCATATTCTTCTCAACCATCAAGGCTCTTGCTATTTCTGCAATATGTCTATTTTTGCGTTCAGCAACACCATTTTATTGTGGTGTGTACCTGCATGAAAACTGACGCCGAATTCCATGATTTTTTAGAAAACTGTTGAACTCATTTGACATGTATTCACCTCCTCTATCAGATCTTAATGTTTGAATGTACTTTGCTGTCTCCTTTTCCACCATAGCTTTAAAATTCTGGAAGTGAGTGAACACCTCGCTCTTCTCTTTCATGAAATATACCCATACTTTGCGTGTATGATCATCAATGAAGGTAACATAAAACCTGCAACCGCCCATATATGTGGTCTTTGCTGGACCCCAAACATCTGTATGTACTACTTCTAGTACATTCTCACTAACATGCTTGTCATGTGGAAATGATGCTCTTAACTGTTTACCAAATTGACATGTTGCACATACCTTTTGCATTTTTGCAACTTTGAAATTTGGTAGTCCATGGACAATCTCCTTTGACTGCATCATTTTCAGCCTTTGCAGGTTTGCATGTCCAATCCGTTTGTGCCATATCTCTATATCTGCAATAACTCCTGCACCTTTTGCAAACATGGCTGCATTCATTTCAAGAATCTTCACATTTAAGGTGAACATCCTACCCACTTTGTTTCCTTTGGCAACCAATCGTCCATCCTGCTTGTACTCTTCTACATATAATCCATAAGCATTGAACCTGACTTGTAATCCCTGGTCAACCATTTGTCCAACAAAAACCAGATTCTTTGTTATATTTGGAACATGCAACACATCAGCAAGATGTTTTACCTTCCCATCCTCCATAGACAATGCTATGTTTCCTATATGCTTAATAGGATGCAATGTATCATCACCTGTTTCAACATATCCAGGAATTGGCATTTTCTGCAAACTACTAAACCATTCTGCATGACTGGTCATGTGATTTGAAGCACCTGAATCAACATACCAGACATTATCATTCGATTTTGAAACACCAGCAGACATCGTATTCATCATGTGATGTTGAACCATAAACAGCTTCTCAGAATCATCTGCACTTGTGGATGCATAGTTGTTTTGCTGCCTTCTGTTATTTTGATTCTTTAACCTGCAATCATGTTCAAAGTGTCCAGGTTTACCACAATTCCATCATCCTTTACTATCATTACCTGAATCATTTCTTTGGAAATTTCTGCGACCTCTTTGGCTCCCCTTGCCTCGAAATTGTCCTCTTCCTCCTACATGATTTTGTTGTTGACCTTGGTCTTGGTTATTGTTTCCTCTTCCACTTCCAAAACCTCTACCTGTGCCTCTTCCTCTGCCAGAGTAGAATACCTGCTCAGAACTGGGCTTTCCTTGGGAGTTTGAGTCCTCACTAAGATTCTTTTCTTCAATAATCAGCATAGATACCAGATCACCAAAATTAGGAATATTGTCCCTGGTTTGTATGGAAGTTCTGAATAGCTTATATGCAGCATCTAAACCACAAAGGCACACTTCCACCTTATCATCATCATCTACATTCACACCAATAGATGCAAGTGACTCACATATGCCTTTGATTTTAAGAGTGTAGTCACTTACGGACATGCTCTTCTTTTCCAATGTATGCAGCTCATTCTTGAGTTGCAATTTCCGTGCCTTTGTATTAGTCTCATACAAAGTGACCAAGCTGTTCCAAGCCTCTTTTGGAGTCTTGGCATCCTGTATGTGTCTAGTCATGCTATCCTGTATGCTAACAGATAGCCAATACATTACCTTTTGTGCTCCTTGATTCCATTCCTCATATGCTCTTAACTGTTCTGCAGTCCGATTCCTTTCTAGTAACTGCGAAGCATTTTCATTCTCTCCTTTGATGTACTTCCAGTATCCTTTTCCCATCAGGAAATTCGTCATTCTGAATCTCCAAGCATGGAAGTTGTTCTTGTCCAGCTTATCGCTCATAAGCTGACTCATTCCATCTCCGTTTGCCATTTCTACAACAATTCACAACACCGCAACACACTACAAGCAGCACTTCTGCTTGAACATTGTCGCACTATGACATGATAGTTTGATCTCAGAAAAACACAGTTTTCGTGTATCAACAGTACACGGAATCGCTTGAAATTCTGGATCTAGAATATATGAGTGTTGCCAAACACAACCCAAGTTACAGTTTCTGAAACTGACCTGGTTTTTCTATGGGCCGCACCTTGCGGGCTTGAAACAGAGGTCGAGATGGCTCCGAAACTTCGATCTGACAAAAACGAGTGACCCTAAAGGGATAACTCACGAAAATATTTTGAGGTCTTCTACCTTCACGGCGATTTTCGTAGCAAACGGAGGCCGTTTGTGAAATCGTGTTTTCTCCATGCCTTGCCACATAGTCTTCACCGTTGCCTTCTCCACGAGCTCTCTACAGCCATGCTGGCTCTGATACCATGTTACGAGAAAGGAGATAAGGAAGAGAGATCACACACACACTCTCACTCTCAAGGAGAAGCAGACACACAGATTGAGGCAAGGAAGAATGATCTTCTTCTTCTTCTTCTTCTTCTTCTATTACATAAAAGGAATGTACAAGAATGACCTAAAAAACAAGAATACAACCAGTGCAATATATAAAGACCAGTACATAAGGAAAAACCTAATGTCCGCGAATGAGTGAGCTGGCAAGAAACAAATGTGCCATTACTCTCGATAGATAAATCTAATAAAGCTCAATGAAGTATCCCTGACATATATCGGCGTGACCACTATACATGTCAGAGAAACGAAAAATTGGTACGTGTCATCCTGGATCATCACATGTTGAGCTTAATATCTCAACATGCAGCGGGAAAGTCCATGCATCAGGGCATTCAACAACTTTGCTCCATAGAGTTTGGACATTCTATAATGTTAAAATGGAGTGAACAGGATAGGGATTCCAAAAATTATATCACACAATTGATATATGAAGAGTATCGGCCAGCACTTAGACATCCTATTGTGAGTTCATATTGGATTCAGCATACGGCACACGAGGTGATGTCTCATCGACTTTCTGAAGCTTGCGATGCTTTCAGAGCAGTCTTACCGAAGCCTGTGTGGTTAGATGTTGAAGAGTGGGAGTCGATTCAGGATGATTAGCAACATACTCCTGATCGATATTGTCAACAACGAGATGCGGTGGCCACACGTTTAGATACGGTTGGAACATCGCATTTAGGTAGCGATGGATATGACAGTATGTGCTACCAATTAGTAAGTATCATTTTAATTATTGAGTTTTTTTGTGTTAAGCGCATCATTTATGTTCATCTAACATTTTGCATATTTATTATAGGAGCTGGCAATGGGTCGTCCTTCGACGCGAATCGAAGAAGCTTATGGATACTATCATGGATTGGTTGCACTGTTGCAGGACTTAGAGGGACGCGGTCCAATCATTTCATGGGAGAATCTATGATTAGGTAAAGGTATAGCTTGGTTTTGTATTCTTAGTTGTTCTTTATAAATGTGATGTCAATTTGTCTCATTTTACACATATGCTTTGTTGCAGGATTGTAGGTGTAGATGTTTTGATCCCTTTGTGTATATGTATGGTAGTGCTTTGCCACAATTTTGTATTACACTCCTATGTGGAAATGATGTACCATAATTTTGTATTCGATTCCTATATGGAAGTGCTTTGTCACATTGCCACAATTTTGTATTACACTCCTATGTGCCAATGATGTACCATAATTTTGTATTCGATTCCTATATGGAAGTTCTTTGTCACATTGCCACAATTTTGTATTACACTCCTATGTGGCAATGATGTACCATACATAACACTTGATTTAGAGTTGGGCAGAGTGTATTGTATTTTGCTAAACACCATCATGATGTAGCAAAAGACAACACACTCTGCCCAAAAAGATTTGTGTAGATATGGTCATCGGTATGGGCATCGGTACACCCAACACAGTCATCGGTATACGCATCGATACACCCAGTATGGGCATCAGTAAGGACGTCATACCGATATTCCGATGTTTATACCGACACCTATATCGACGATTATACCGGCGTTATGTTTTCGATGCATATACCGACTACGACATCGATGTCACGGGAAAATTATGCCCATTCATTCTCCTGGGTAACAACCTCAGTATACGCTCGATATGTTGAGGGTGAGTGTTGAGATATCAAGCTGAACATGTGATGATCGAGGATGAAACGTATCACTTTTTCATTAATATGTATAGTGGTCATGCCGATATATGCCATGGATACTTTAGTGAGCTTTACTAGATTCATCTACCTGGAGTGATGGCACACTTTTTTTTGCATGCTCACTCATTCGCGGACATTGGAGTTTTCCTTATGTACTATTCTTTATATATTGCACTAGTTGTATTGTTGTATTAGCTCATTCTTGTATATTCCTTTTATGTAGAAGAAGACATTCCTTTTATGTAGAAGAAGACGAAGAAGAATAAGAAGAAGACGAAGAAGAATAAGAAGACAAAGAAGAAGAAGACAAAGAAGAAGAAGACAAAGAAGAATATCATTCTTCCTTGCCTCAATGTGTGTGTGTGCTCCTCTTTGAGTGTGAGAGTGTGTGAGTGAGCTCTCTTCCTTATCTCCTTCCTTGTGACAATATGGTCAAGATGATGGTATTATGCATGTTAATTGGATTAATTTCAAAAGAGGATTTAGCACTAGTCAAAATGGATGTGAAGACTGTTTTCTTTCATGAGACCCTATAGTGGAGGTCTACATGGAACCACTAGAGGGTTATGTGACCCTTGGCAAACAAATTCTAGTGTGTAATCTCAAAGAAGAGCTTGTATGGACTTAAGTAGTCACCTAGACAATGGGTATCAAAACTTTTATGCATTTCATGAGGTCCCAAGGCTATTCTAGAAGTAATGAGGATCATTGTCTCTACACTAAGAAATGTTAAGACGGTAGCTTGATATGCTTGATACTTTATGCAGATGATATGCTGATTGTCAAGAAGTCCTCAAAAGACTTGTCTGTCTTGAAGACCAAGTTGAGTCATTATTTTGACATGACAAATTTGGGATATGCTAAACATATTCCTCGCATGTACATTACTCATGATAGGATTAAGAGATGCATATACTTGTCTAAGAGTAAGCACATAACCAAAGTACTTCATAAATTTTATATGCATGATGGAAAGGCATTGAGTACATTGTTGTGTACATATGTGAAGCTAAGCAAGCGTGATTGTCACAAATCTTGGTAGCTACAAGACCATACATTGCATTTGTAGTGGAAGTTGTGAGTAGATATATGACAAATCATGGCAAAAAGCATTGGGAAGCATCAAAAATGATATTGATATATTTGAGTGGCTCTAAGGAGATGTGTTTATGCTTGGGTATAGGTGATGCATTCATTATTGGATACATAGACTCTGACCATGCTCTTTGTGTAGGGAATCAAAGTCTACTTCAAGTTAAATTTTTCACTTTAGAGGTGGTGTTATTTCTTGGGGATCTTACACTCAAGAATGTATAGTTGATTCAATTAGAGAAGTAGAGCATGTTGCAGCTAGTGAGGCATGTAAGGATTCATTGTAGCTTTCTAGGCATACCTGATCATGTACCTTGTTGACTCACTGATAGTCAAAGTGCTATTGCATTAGCTAAGAATCTAGCCTACCATACAAAGACTAAGCAGTTTGAGTTGCAATATCACTTTATTCATGATTGCTTAGCCATTGAGCACATTTTACTTGACAAGGTTGATACTTAAGGAAATGCAACATATGCTTTGGCAAAATCTCTACCATAAGATACCATTATAAAGTTTTGTGACTTGTTTGGGGTCACTTATCTTGTTTTTCATAGTCTCTTCTACATTTTGTAACATGCCCATCAAGTAGGAGGTATAGTTCATATATTCAAATAGTCTTTTTCATTCTTTATTTTTTCCCTAGGTCATATAAGCCATATTGGTCTTTAGTGGGAGATTATTATGAATTCTTACCATTATTATGAAAGGCCAAATGACTATTAGACACTATTTTATATGTTTCTTCTAGTAAAACATATAGTGGTCTAGTTAGCCATAAACTATATTGAGACCACCCATTTGTGAAACTTTCATACAACAAATTCATACTCTTTGTTCTTTGTTTCCTACAAATTTTCTACAAGTCTTCATAGACAGGTACAAAGGAGCATTGTGATGCCATCCAAAAAGATAAGCCACACTACAAGGAGTTGGGAAGCTCCCCTTCATGGCCTAAAGAGGGAAAAAGCATCCCAATAGTCCTAAGTGCCATGATTGCTCGAGTGATATTAAGAATTCATTTTCACTCGATGATATCAAGAAGATTCATAAAGTATAGGCAAAGGCTAGTGGATCTTCCAAAGGGGAAGAATCAACTAATCTTTACAACTTTCTTAGATAATACAACAACTTGATTATGAATGAGGACTATTATGATCCCTAGCTCTTGGATTGCATTGATACTTTTGGTAAGGCTTCCGGTTCTAGAATCAACCACAAAAAGATGTTAATTATAATGCTTCTTAATCCACTAGCACATTGGATTCTAGACAAAGAATACTAGATTATCAAGATAGGACAAGAGAATTTTATTTTCAAGAATAAAGAACTCTAGTTCACTTCACAAGAGGCTTCATGTTGGAGGGGGCTTAACCTAACTTCTTTCATTCTTTCCTCCTTTAGAATCCATAATGATATTTTTTTATTCCATCGTCTCTCTTTGGACACTATGGAATAATCTTAAAGATCATATCATGATAACGATGGATTGGAAATGAGCAAAAGGTTTCAATATAAGGAAGTCCAACTAGTTCTCTAGTATTGGGCATCAACTTGATTGGGGTGGAGGACATTTAAAAAGCCAACAAGCTTTGATCAGTTAAGGGATTCAACTATTGGAAAGATCTTGAGGACTTTAAAGAACAATTGATGAATACAAGTTGAAGACATTCAACCCCAAGCTCAGGTTCACTTATGAGGAATAAATTATTTTCAGAAGATGAAGGAAAGTATATTATTATTTTGATTTCATAGGTTTACTATGGAAGGGCTGGAACCGCGACTGGTGAGGTCTCTGAGGCTCATACATATATAAATTTTCATGCAAAAATTAATACAAAATGATGCACAAGTTGTTCAAAATTAGATGGTATATGACGTTCCTTAATGTATGATATCTCCTCAATGAAGCCAAGAAAACAATCCTCAGTTGGCAAATTCTTCATAGAGGAATCTGGAACAATGTTGAAGCCTAATCTCTCATCATTTCCATTCCTTTGCGTGAGAGGTGATTTAGGGAAAGCAACAATCAGGTCACCTTTTCTTTCCGTATCTAAAAGTGCCCTAAGTTGGAGGAGGTTATAGGTCCAATGTTGAAGCCGAATGTCTGATCATTTCCATTCCTTTGTGTAAGAGGTGATTTAGGGAAAGCAAGAATAAGGTCACCTTTTCTTTCCCTATTTAAAAGTGCCCTAGGTTGGAGGAGGTTACAGAGAATGTTGTTAGTGGATCAAAGAATCAACTCACAACAAGCCATGCTTGGGGAAGAGATCAGTTTTTCAGCATCCCCATGTAATATGGTGAAATGACAACATCTCCATGGAATATGCTGAAATGAAAAACCGTCATGAAATAACAATGTTATTAACTTTAGTAAGAATCGTGTTGAGCATTCATTGGATAGTTCTCTAACCCTGTTGGGCATGAGGATCAAGCACCAAAAGACGTTTCGTTTGCATATGAGGGTAATGAGATGAAATAAAAGTGACCCCCCCATTGAGGGAATGAGAAGTTTATTAGCCTCGTTTGTGATGCTCCCTGATTTGATCTTGTTAATGCATTGTCTGTTTTGAAAAGGGAAGAACAGAGGGGCGTGGACAGAAGCATCTATCATTTATAAGCAAAAGGAGGTGGTCGTTAGTTCCATGAAAGACGGACGAAAGGCAGAGACGAGTCGGCGACGACGACTTGAATGTAAGAAGTGTGAAGAGAGTGCGGCTCTGAGTACGCGCTTTGTCTATAGATGTGTCGGATAGCCTATATAGAATAGGCAAGGAGCTCATTGATCAGGATGGACAGATCCTCGGAATCAAGACTCTGAGAGGTACGATAGGTAGCCGATGAATCAAAAAAATATGCATGCAGTTATGCAGACGAGGAAGAGACTCTCTGAGTCTGAGGGCTCGCGGAGGTAGAGGAAGAGAGAGAGATGGACGGTTCGCTGTCATTTCACGATATGTCAGTTCGGTGGGAGTAATTGTCTGAAGATTTTTTCCTAAAATTCTCATTCATCAACTTTTCGAGTACGATTACGTACGATTCTACCTATGTCATGCATTACGCTCAGATAATTTCCCAAAAAATATACATATAATATTTGCTAAAATTGTTTATTATACCGTTAGTAATGCTGAAGCTGATTTATTTTCGATTATTTTAGAATAACAAGGACGGTCGACAAACGAACTATGGCATCGCAGTAAGAGGCGATGGCGATGCGCCGGGTAGCTCGAGGTCATCCGTGTCTGAACCTTGCGTTTTTTTACGACTTTTGCAGTTCCCCGTAGCTTTTTCGAACGCAAAAAACTCCCCATTTGCGCAAACGGCAGACTCGCGAAATCAGCAACGCTTTTGCTTTTTTTTTTTGTGAAAAAGCAGAAAGCTCCGAGATACGCGAAATTCTCTGTAGTCATGTCGACTTTAAGTGTGAGCGTGAATGTGGGATGGAGGCTCAAGGAAGGCAAACATGCGCCGTGGGATTGAGTGAAGGTACGGATATGATTAAAGCAAATGATAAGGAGCAAGATTTCCCCATAATCTTCTGATCATCGCAGTCGCTCTCTGCCCACTGTCACACTTGTCCATTACCTCCATCACATCTCGAATTCATATGGTTTAAGAAGAAGAAAAACAGAAATGTATCAGTTGAAAGCAGAAAATTAAAATTTAATTATATATTTGCCTTATAAATGGAATATAGTTTTCCCGTTAACCTCCTCCATGTTTTCATTCTTTGTATTATTTTGAATAACTATAAAGCTAGTAAATTTTAAGAGTCATCGTCCTTCACCCCAATAAGTGCACAAGTTCCAAGTTATACTTTAATTTGAACAAGCCTTCATGATCTAGCAAGATTTACATCTCTAAGACTTCATAGTAACAAAGAAAAGGATAGATTTAAACAAGTTCAGTGAAAAGACATTCTCTACATAGAACATCAGCACTAAATGCATGTGCCATAGGTGGGTTGCTTTGATATTGGCCCATTGAGGCTGATGTCAAGTGTTCAACCCCTGGACTGGACATGTAATGGCTTTGGCGAGTTGGAACCTTCTCTAACCCCTACTTCATGGGATACAAGGAGTCTCATGGGTACTATGCCTATTTGTTTGTACAGTTGTACATTCAAAGTTAACATCATGGGAGTAGCACCTGCTGAACCTCCATTTAAACAAAAAAAACATAAGTACTAAGGACCTCATCAACCATACTTGAAAGGAGATATATGCACCATTACGAAGAAAACTTCTTAAGGTTTTTCAAAGTATTAAACATCCGACTTGTTATCCTTAAGCCTTTAACTCGACTAAGGTTGCATTTTTGTACACAAACTTTGTACTTTGAGAGCTCTTTTCTATCTTTTCCAAGCTCACTCTAATGCATATATGTGATTTTTCTTTGAAGTTGCATCTTATTGTGTGTGTACATGTGTGCGTTTAATTTTTCTTATACATGTGCACTCTCTTCATGGTAGTAATGCTTGGGTATTGTTCTTGGTGGTCCTTGTGGTTTCGACCATCATTTTCATTCTTTTGAAGCATGCTTTACCATTATTTTTCCACTTTCCCCCTCCCTATCCTTCCCACTACCATTAACTTAATGGCGCATGGTAGTTCTTTCCACTTTACACTCATTTTGGTGGAAGCAGTTGTTTATAGATACTCTCATGGAAACTATCTTACCTCTTCTTAGTGTTATTCCTGGTGTTTAAAAACCTCAACTCCCAAGAGTGATAGCATGCTTACTAACACGCATACTAGTCTCTATCAAGGTTTCTTTTATGTATCTTGTTTCATATATAGTTATTTTTATTGAGGTCATTCTTCTTTATGGTCTTTTGTAATTGTAGAAGAAGATATTTTTTTCTTGTCTTTATTCGTATCTGCTCCACTCTTCGTATTCATGAGCCTGTGTATGTGAAAGAGTCCTCCACTCTCTTTTCTTTGAGATAGTATCCAATGTGTTGTGACTACTTAATAGCACGGAAAAAGCTAAGACGATCCCTTTGACCCAAAAGTATATAGATATTGGTGTACATCATATTATAATCATAAATATTTTTTTGAATTTTGATGATCAGTTCCATTTGAAATATACAAATTTGGGTGAATTTTGATAATAACTTCCATTTGTAGCATACAATTTTTGGTCAATTTTCATAATAAACTACCTTAAAATTATAGAGAGTTTGTGTATCTGATTCCTTTAAACTTTTGGTTTCTTGCAAAGGTATCACAAAACCATTGAGATTTGTTAAAAAATTTTAAAATGGTTTTTTTTTTTAAATAAAGGAAGTTCGGCCTTAGCCTAATCTCCCGGACTTTAATTATAATAAGGAAAAAAAGTTACAAGTGAATGGGACTAGTGCCCATGGGACCCCCCAAATCCCACAATGCAGGGGAGGAGTATGGCAAGCTACAGGGCATTACAAATGAGGTGAATAAAATTATCATCACCCGCATGTGGGACCCATTTGGGTTTCAACTTGTTGTTTTCGAGGAGATAAATACAGTGATGTCTAAACGGCGGCGATCTCTTGACTCGGGAGATTCTTTTACCAAGGAGAAACAAGGATTTCTCGATCGACCATTCCTTAGGGGTTTGGTCAAAATTGACAACACAACGCTCCCTCCAAATCTTCCAGAGAGCCTCCCCTCTGATGGCATTCCACAGCCTCGATGAGCAACCAATCGCCTCACCCAACATCACCTGTTGCCAGTTGATTTGACTCGTGAGTCTCAGAACCCGGGTCACGTGGTGCCAGATAACGCGGGACTTGGGGCAGTCGAAGAATAGGTGAGCTAAGTCTTCGATGCACTGATGGCAACGTTTGCACCATGATGGTACACCACAGATTTTGTTAGCCCTTGCATTGGTCCAGATACCTTTATGCAAGATCTGCCACATGAGAACGGACTTTTTGACCTCAATTAGGGGGTTCCAAATAGACATGAATTTTAGCTCCCATCGAAGTTTGGTCCAAGAACGGCACCATCTCTTGTTAAGGGTGTGGTGAACATCCAAATCCGCTTTGAAGTTGGGGATTCTGGAAAGCTTCTTACCATTGCTCCATTTGAGGCCCTCCAAGCAAGGAAGATCTTGACCACAGAGAAGGCGGGTAGTTGAGCGGTCCCAGGCTAAACACCTGCTTTGAAGAAGAGTCCATTCCTCAAAGGTAACTCTAAGTCTCGGGTCCAATTCTTCGAACCTAATCCACTGGCTGGTCTCTTGTTTCCAGAGTTGTTTCCACTGTTTGAACCCCTTGTTCCATAACCGCCTTGCAGTTTGGAGGTTCCAAGACTCCACCCCCCGAATGCCACTGATCGGGAACCAAATAGAATCATTTTGTCTTATGCCAGCCGCCCACTTCCACTCATCACTGATTCTGATGAATTGTTTGACCTTGTTCCAATTCTTCCATAAGGAACATACGAGGCTAGAGCCTTTAGGGAAGACCGGGTGGGGGGAGAACAAAAGCGTGAGAATCCCTAAGTCCTTCCAACCAGGGTGGCCAACAAAGGTAAGGTCTTCCGTGTTTCTGAAGATCAATTTGGCCCAAGAGGACTCCCTATTGCTCCAAGCCTTGATAAGCCACTTTGCAGCCAACTTGTCAGCCAACCCACCAATATCCAAAATTCCCAATCCCCTTGAGTCTTTAGGGCTAATGCAAGTTTCCCATTTGATTTTGGGAATCCCCCTTCTATTGGGGTCCCCAGTCCAAAGGAAGTTTCTGCAAATTCTTTCCACTTTGGCCAAGTCTTTCTCCTTAGGTCTCCAACACGAGATAAATTAAATAATTGTAGAGAGCATAAATGTGTTAACAACCATAGCACGCCCTGCCAGGTTGACTTGCATACCTTTCCACTGATTCAGCTTCCTATCCAGCTTGGATAGCACCCAGTTCCAGCGTTGGTCCATTGAGATATCGAAACCCATCGGAATGCCAAGGAGACGGAAGACTTGACCGCTAGGGATAACTTGACACCCCTGATCCACCAACAATTGGGGAGTATGTCCGCTGATTGCTCTAAAAGCAGTTTTAGCATGGTTGATTTTTGAGCCTGATGCCACACAAAAGGTGTGGAGGCACCACCAAAACACCTCAATGTTGTTTATATCGTTATGCACAAAGGCATTCATGTCATCAGCAAAAAGTCTCACAATCATTTGGCCGTGATTTAGAGGTAAGGAAAGACCCTTGAGATTGCCAGCATCCATGTGATGCTTTAATAGGCAGCTGAGTCCATTCGAGGCGATGGCGAATAGTAATGGAGCTAGAGGGCAGCCTTGCCTAATTGATCTTTTTAAACGAATGGGCTCAGAGAGCTTACCGTTGATGTTTATTCTAGTTGAAGCATTTCCAAGAAGAGTGGAAGCCATCTTCGTGAACTTTTGGCTGCATCCAAGGTCCTTCAATGATTGAAGAATAAAGTCCCATTCCAATCTGTCATACGCTTTGTCGAAGTCGATCTTAATGAAAACCAGATCTTGAGCAGACTCCTCAGCAAAAGCAAGGCCTTCCCAAATATCGATAATTGCTTCAAGTATAGATCTACCTTTGATAAAACCTTTATGGTCCTCGCACAGCCATGACTTTAGATGACAAGAGATTCTGTTGGCGATAACTTTTGCAATTATCTTGTATCCAGTTTGGAGCATGGTAATCGGACGCCAGTTTTCAATTTTGTTCTTATCTCCCCGTTTGTGGATTAACTTGATGACGCCATTATTCAGGCACTCAGGGAGGGCGCCGAAAGAGAGAGTCTCTTGCCACACGAGGCGCAGCGGGGTGGCCACCTGATGTTTGAAGGACTTGAAAAACTCATTGGTAAGGCCATCCGGACCCGGACTTTTCCCATTAGGAAGGGCATCAATAACCCCGATAATTTCATTCTCGGAGATGTTAGCATCCAGTAGAGCAATCAAGTTCTGTGGGATTCTCGTTTGAGCAACCCTTGAGATGGTTGCCATGGCTTCGCACCTGTGGGGGGAAAGAGGAGTCGAGACCCCGAGAAGATTGTTAAAGTGTTCGACAATGATAGATCTATTCTCCATTTCCGTGCAACATTCAATTCCATTGTTATCGACCATTAGGGGGATGGATTCCCTAGCTTGTTTCCTTTTGAGGATGTTACACATCTCTTTCGTTGGTTTGTCGGCCTTCCCTGCCCACCAGTCTTTGAAGAAGATTTTAAGATTTTTCCTTTGAACCTCCTCCTCTAACCTTAGTCTTCCCCTGATTTTCAAAAGACCTTGTTGGCAGTGTAGCTTACCTTTGTTCACCTCTTCTTCAAGCCGTGAGAGCCTCCGGTACACTGTTTCTCTTCTTTTTTTTCGGATTTCTCTTATAGCCTTTTGAGTCCTGATTAGAATTTTTTGAGTCCTTTCTACTGCGCTTCTCCAACACTTAGCCGGTTCATTACAGTAAGCAAAGGCTTCCGTCCACACCTCAGAAATTTCTTGGTGGACAGAGGGGAGGGAACATGATGTCTGACAAGCATGAAACCAAGGAGCTTTCTGGAGCATGGGAATCGGTTTGAAAGACAGAGTAATCGGATAGTGGTCTGAGATAGTCAGGTCCATGTGTTGGGAAATTGAAGGCATACCCCACTGAAGGATGGTATTCTGATCGATGTAGCATCTATCAAGTCTTGCTTTCCTCAAAGAGTCCCCCGACTGGAGATTTGACCAGGAGAACCCCTTCATGTCTTTCACCTCAACCAGGTCGAGATGGAGCTTGATTTTATCCCATATCTCTTTCTCCTGACCGTCAATAATTTTTCCTTTGTTATTCCATCGGTCCTCAGGAAACTCAACCATGTTGAAGTCCCCACAAATCAAAACATTGTGTGAAAGGGAGTCGAGGGACGCCCAAGTATCCATTCTATCTGCTTCACCATTAGGGGCATAAATTGAGACCACAGTGAACTGGAAAGGGAACCCGAAAGAGGCAGCAATCCAACGATGATTCCGACCTTCAAAAGTCGAGGTCACATTGCCAAACACGGAGTGACTAATGCCGATAGAAGCACCCCCCGTCCCTCTAGGGTGAGAAGTGGAGAACCAAAGGTGGTTCGGAGAGATGCATTTAAGCCGTTTTTGTAACTCCTCTCCGTCAATTTTAATCTCTTGTAAGCAAATAAAGTCCGGGGCGAAGCACTTGTCTTTGAACCACTGGCCAAGAATCGAAGCTCTTGACGGGTCAAACAGACCCCTGACGTTTAAAGATGTGAATTTCATTGATGATGGTTGCCCTCTTTGAGGGGAGGGACCCGATCTTTTTTCTTCTTGTGGTCTTCTTTTTTCCTCCCTTCTTCTTGACTAAGGATCCTACTCTTGAGGGGGCTCTTCCAAGGCATGCCGGAAGGTTGTTTTCCTTTAAGCTTTGACTTTTGTTGCGGTAACCTTGGAAAGCATACCGGGAGGGTAGGACCTAGAGAGGAGCTTTCGCTGTCTGGGTTGTCTTCATTGCTGGTAGTGAAGCCTTCCTCTTTACTCGTGGTATAACCTTCTTGGTTGTCTTCTTTGCTGGTAGAGCACCCAAGGGTATTATCAGTGGGGTCCTCTTCAAAGTGGTTGTCCCTGGGAAGTCGACCTCATTAATCTCTTTTTCTAGGTTACTGTATATGTTATTCGAGGGGGCAACTGTCGTAGTATTCCTTGCTGTTGATCTTCGAGGGCTAACTTTCCTCCTGCGTCTCACTTCAGTGAATCCTTCTGAATCTGTCTCAGCAACGCGGGTTCCCTCTTCTTCCTCCATTGGAGGGGGATGGCCCCGAGTGTCATCTTGGGGGAGAGGGTGTAGGGTCCCATCTGGTTTAAGCTTGTTTTTATTGGAACTTTTCTTCAGTGGGCAGTCTTTAATGGTTAGTGATTCAACTATCAAGGTACTTTAATTGCTCTCTCGTAGTCATTCAGTGAAAACTAGACATTCTCTACATAGAACATCAGCACTAAATGCATGTGACATAGGTGGGTTGGTTTGATATTGGCCCATTGAGGCTGATGTAGAGTGTTCATCCCCCGGACTAGACATAAAATGGCTTTGGCCAGTTGCAACCTTCTCTAACCTCTACTTTGTGGGATACAAGGGGTCTCATGGGTACAATTCCCATTCGTTTGTACAATTGTACTTTCAAAGTTAACATCGTGAGAGCAGGCACCTACTAATCTCCATTTTTAAACAAAAAAAATATAAGCACTAAGGACCTGATCAACCATACTTGAAAGGAGATATATGCACCATTGCTAAGAAAACTTCTTTTAAGATTTCTCAAAGTAGTAAGCATCCGAGTTCTTATCCTTAAGCCTTTAAATCGACTAGGGTTGCATTTTTGTACACAAACTTTGTACTTTGAGAGCTCTTTACTATCTTTTCCAAGCTCACTCTAATGCATATGTGAGTTTTCTTTTGAAGTTGCATCTTATAGTGTGTGTACATGTGTGCGTTTCATTTTTCTTATACATCTGCACTCCCTTCATGGTAGTAATGCTTGGTATTGTTGTTGGTAGTTTCTTGGTAGTTCATGGGTGGTCCTTGTGGTTTCGACCATCATTTTCATTCTTTTGAAGCATACTTTACCATTTTTTTCCACTTTCCCCCTCCTTATCCTCTTTCGCTATCTCAATTTCATTCCCACTACCATTAACTTGATGGCACATGGTAGTTCTTCCCACTTTAGCACTCATTTTGGTGGAAGGACTGGTTTATAGATACTCCCATGGAGACTATCTTACCTCTTCTTAGTGTTATTCTTGGCATTTAAAAACCTCACCTACCAAGAGTGATAGCATGCTTACTAACTCACACACTAGTCTCTATCAAGGTTTCTCTTATGTATCTTGTTTTATATATCTAACGGAGTGTTTTTTTTTAGGTCATTCTTCTTTATGGCCCTTTGTAGTTGTAGAGGAAGATAATTTTTTCTTATCTTTATTTGTATGTGCTCCACTCTTCGTATTCATGAGCTTGTGTATGTGAAAAAGTCCTCCACTCTCTTTTCTTTCTATTGAGATGGTATCAAATGTGGTGTGACTGCTTGACAGCATGGAGAAAGCTAAGACCATCCCCCTCACCCAAAAGTATATAAATATGGGTATACATCATATTATAATCATAAATATTCTGGTGAATTTTGATGATCAATCCCATTAGAAATATAAAAATTTGGGTGGATTTTGAGAATAACTTCCATTTGTGGTACACAATTTATGTCTAAATTTCATAATAGACTACCTTGAAATTATAGAAAGTTTGTGTATCTGATTCCTGAAAAACGTTTGATTTCTTGCAAAGGTATCATAAAACCATTGAGCTTTATTCAAAAATTTTAAAATGGTTAGTGATTCAACTATCAAGGTATATCAATTGCTCTCTGATAGTCATAACATTTCATTTTGTAACAATTGAATATGGTCATATGGTATTTCTAGACTAGATATTTGGATTTACCGTCTACTTTTGCTCTAGCAAAGCAATCACAAAGACACATGCACACCCATAATCATCTACTATCTTAAACACATACTAATATTCGTATATATCTTAGGTATTTCATATTTAACTATCCAAACGAGACCTAAACTTTGCCTTCTTATAGAATAACTTGCGACGAACATCTAAAAGGAAAGCATTCGATTTAAATTTCCCGATTATTGAAAATACGATACACTACATATATAACATACAACAATATAGATACATCATCTTTGCATTCTCTTGTGATAAATTCTTCTTGCCCAGAAACAAACAAAAATTCACATGCAATAGTTTTGATAGTGTCCTAATACCATAATTCTAAACCTACATGTGTGATAAGGCCCTAAATCTTAATTACTTATGAATATATTTATATATTAATATATATTCTAGAACCATATGGCTAATTTTCTATATATATATATGTGTGTGTGTGTGTGTATGTATGCGTGTGTGTGTGTGTGTCTAAAGTAGTACATATATACAACCAATGCACATAAAGTAGTATATTATAACTCTTTCCACATTGAACATTGATGTCTCTATTCTTACTTCTGACATCTGATTGATTCCTCCCCTAGTAAAAAACGCAAACAGTCTATGCATCTCCACTACGTGTGAAAACGATAGACTTCTTGTGAATCTCTTCATTGAGAAGTGCACCACATAAGTCATTATAAACAAGCTTGTCTTCAGACACACTATTACTAATGGCTATACAAAATGTATCCCATGAGGGGCCAGCATGCATAACAAGAGAACTACTTTCATCTCATCATCCATGTCCATCTTTTTAGCTTGCAACTGAGAAAAGAGTGCATCAAAATCATTTAAATTTATTTTTTTCATGCACACTTCATACAACATCCTAATCAAATATACTTTCTTAGAAGGATTCTCCTTCTCATAGGTGTTGTAGAACGTCTTTCAAACCTCCTCAGCTGTCTCACAATCCAAAACAATGAAATAAACACTATCTATAAGGTATAGATGATTCATGGACATTGCTATCTAATCAAGCTCTTCCCAATCATCATCATCCATATCAATAAGAGTCTTTGTATGACCCCTAATCAGCTTCCACTGTCTTCTCTATATCAGGACATCACAAATTTGATTCTTCCATAGAGATAAGTTAATGCCATCAAACTTATGCATCTACAAAAGTTCATTTCCTTGCGGGTTATAACTCTTCTTGGAGACACTTACACTAGATCTTGATCCACCTTATAATATTCTTGAATCCTTTGATGCCGTGGTAATGAATAAGTGACCAAAATATTGGTCACACTAGACTTGAACAACCACCACTCACACTTTGAAAATGTGACTAAGTGCCAAGCTTTTGGGAAAGTTTTGTTAGAGTTTACTAGTAAAAATCAGCAAATGAGCAAAACACCAATGATAAACCGGCAAAATGATATTTTGCAACTAGTAAAAATTAGCAAATGAGCAAAACACCAATGATAAACCGGAAAAATGATATTTTGCAAACTAACATGCTTGCAAAAAGAAGCAACTGAGGGAACATGATTAGTCTATGTATGGCTAAAAAATGAAATCTCCAAAAAATTTGGCAAAGTCTCCTTTGAAAAGTGGAGTCTAAACCTTAAAGCATTATTGAAGAACTAATCAAAGAACCATAATAATGCATGATTTTGTCACTACATATCATATTGTATTGCTTAATGCATTTACCAAGTGACCAAAAGAAGCCAACTAGCTTGCTTATCGAACATTAAAGAATCCATTAACATAAATCTTCTATGGTGAGGCTAGCATAGGTCATCCACTTGAATCATCAAAGAGACCCCAAAATCTATGTGTCTTCATAAAAACCTAACCACAACCTTCTTTGAGACTTCAAGGAAATGAAAATTGTAATTGTTGTGCTATACCACATGAGTGTACATAGGCAATTTCCACAAAGATGTACATAGGGAGAGTGCTCAAAGTGTATATGAGAAACAAAAACTACATAATGAGCTAAAAGATCTTATATTTTGTCCAAAAGTAGCCTCACATAAAGCTCAATGCATTCTTGCATGCCAAGCTGATAAGTGTTAATGAACTTCTGACAAGTGATGGATGCTCCCACCACAGGTCAAACTTATCCAAGAAACTTGTAAAATCAGTAATATGGCTGCAAAATAGCCCCAAAGCTGAACACTTGTTTTCAAAGAATAAAAAACAAAATCGTTCTTGAGATCCTTGAACTTTTACAAAGAGAACTATGTATGAAAGTACTTTGAAATGAATCTAATCGCCCAAAAGCCAGTTTCCAATAGGCTCCAAAAGCCAAGAATAAAACCTTGAAAACCCAGAATAAAACCTTGAAAACCCAAAAATTGCTCAAGGTGATGTAAAACGTAGTATTTCTCTCCTCGCTCATCACCACATGAGTGTAGCTTAGTGGCAAGATATTATTAGTTAAGCTAGATCTGAGGACAACGGAACTCGGATAGGTGAACTCACCACTACCTAGAACCTCTCTCTTCATTGATCGTTGAGGTCCTCCCCTACATGTAGTCAATAATGCCAACAATGAATCTAGTGACTTGGACGAAAAGGCATGCCAAAGTGTATGCTGCAGTTGCCACCTTAGTCCTAAGCCTTCACATTTCCAAGATCTTCTGAAAATTGCAGGTTTCAACAGCACTCTAGAAGCTGGTGACAACTTGTGTGTCTGCATGCAACATTAATTTGATACTAGTGAAGGGGAGCCTCCAAGCTCCTCATAGTGTGGCTTATATTTTTGGATGGCATCAAAATGATCCTTTCTACCTATCTATGCAGACCTACAAAAAGTATGTAAAAAATAGAGAACAATGAGTACGTGTTCATTGTATGCAGGTTTCAAAAATGGGAAGTCTCAATACATTTCATGGCTGACTAGACCACTATATTTTTTATTAGAACAAACATATACAAGATTTTCCAATGGTAACAATCCGTAACATTAAGAGTTTCCTCCCGTCAGCTTATATATAGATGCATAACCCAAAATGGCTACTTGTCTTTGTAAATTCCAGTATGTGTTGTGCTCGTAAACTTCTTTCTTGTGCTATTTATATGCTTTCCCAATTGCCAAACTTCAACAAGGATGATACATATTACAAAATATCCTAAATACCTTGAAAGAAAATTCTTTATTCTAGGTTGTTTTGGTCTTTGAATGCACTATTATTTCATAATCTTGTGGAAATTTTCATTCAAGTTACTATTTGCTAATACAGGAAGTTTAAAGTGAGTATAGTAGGTATTCATACAAGAATTCTACTCAAGGGATATAAAACTAATCAATATTGAAAATAAGATATAGTTATTGGTCACGCTTGAGAGTAACAATGTGTCTTGTATGTCGTTTTCTGAGGAATAAGTTGGATGGTTTGAACATTAGGGGCATACATGATGCACCATGCATTGGTTACAAAGGGGTTATGGATATTGCATTGGATCTTGAAACACACACATTTCTACTATAAATACTCAAAATGGAGATGATAGAGGTCGTATTGAGGATGTTGTGGGTTCTAGTTTTGGTGCAATTTGTATTTCTAATCCTCTTAAAGCTCCTAGTGTGGCAATGTTAGGTACACCACTAACACGTGCAATGCATATAGAAAATGTTTTCGGGATACGTATGCTTTATTTGCTATGTATATCAAGCATGCCATTATCCCTCAAGTTTCCTTATGCAAAATAACTAAGAAATGAGGCTAGTTTTTTTTTTACCTTCGAAAAAACTATACAAGTTAACATATGCATGAAGGTGGTTTTATGGAAATTTTTTCTTACAAAGGGCAAAAAGTTTTATCGAGTAGTTGGTTGTAGCAAAAATGATCTCTTTGGATGATTTAGTTGAGCATACTGTCTTTAATGGGCGACCTTCTTAAAAAAAAAAAAAATTCTTCTAGTCTTTCATTGATAATGAAAGGCAATACAAATCTATCAATATTTGAAGAGATAATTTCTTTTTTTCTACAAGAGAATCATTGAAGGAAAAATTTCGATTATGTGTGTTGCAAATCAAGATTTTGTTCCTAATTAAAAGGAGATGAGTAAAGCTAAATCTTCCTCTAGCAAGCTAGAATTTGTAAATGCTACACAAATCAAAGAAGCAAGGCAAAGGTGAGAGGAAATGGGGGATAAGAAGAAACAATTGCACATTTACCACACAATGTAGCTTCGATCCATCATGTCATGACTATTTTGTATCTATTATGAAACCAAATATTTGGTACCCTGATGATGGTGGAACCAAACATATTACCTTTGAATTTAGTTTTCAAAGATCACTCGAGCCTACCCCTAACAAAAATTTCCTCACATGCATAAATAATTTTATAATCCTTTTACGTGAGTCGGAAAAAATATACTATTACATATAATAGTAGAGTCACATTACAAGATTATTTATATGTGTCAAAGGTCAAGAAGAATCTATGATCAATGTTAGCACTAGTGAAGATTTTATTGATAGTCAATTTTGTTGATGAAAAGTCTATAGTTCATGTTATCTATAATGGTGAAAAAATAGTCGCATCCTATATGCATGTGGTGGGTTGTAAAAGCTTAAGGAGATTTTTTTTTTGTATATGAGTTTGTAGCACAATATTTACCGGACATCTCATATGATAAGCTTTGGCATGCACATATCCATCAATTTATTTTGTTATTCACTATTTTTTTATGCTTAAAAATATTTCATATGGTGTCGTTTTTGCCTATACTATTTCTAAATGTGTATGTTAAGGTTGCATTTAGGGTAAGATACAATGCTTTTCGTATCTCAAAGATGGTATAGCGAGAACAAAGTGTAAATTATAGCTTCTTCATAATGATCTTTGTGGTCGTATGTAGTCACCATCTTTACTTAGTTACATGTCCTTCATGAATTTTATGGAAAATTTTATCAAACATACTCTAAGAAAATAACAACACACTGGAATAGAGCAATAGACAGAGTTGAGAGAAAAACGCAGACAAGGATAGATGCACACTAAGAGATAGAGAACTCAGATTCTCAGATTGTCAAGAGTAATGCAGCTATAACGATAGTGTTCTTGACTCTTGCACTCCCAATGTGGAGCTTAGATGGCAATCTAGATAGACTCTAGATGAAGGGCTTACTAGTGCAAAATGCTATATAAAGCTCAATGTGGGCCATGCTTATATAGCTTTTACAAGGTGATTTGGTATAGATAAGCATAGTTAGGAGATACAAAATAGTTGGTAAAATATACAATCCGACAATATCTCCATGACCTGAAGTCCTACCATCTCGGCCCTATGGGCTGAGAGGATAGGCCCCCCGGACCCCACAAAAGGGCTCAAGCCCCCCTCTATGCTCCCCCAATTAAGGTTCTATGGGGAAACCAGATGCCATAGAGCCTTTATTTTTGCCTTGAATGGCAACCCAATGGCCTCGAAGTTTATGCCCTACCTAACCCAATGGCTAGGCTCACAAAGATCATCTATAAACATCAACACTCACACATAGTCCTCATCTAACATGGAAGTTAGGGTTCCACATATGTTCAGGATCTCACAATGGCTTCGCCTCATAATGGGGGCCTTACAACTTAGAGCACCATCGATCATTTGTGGTCACTTAAGGGTGGAGAACTGAGTATATCTAAAAGCCCACCTCAATATCCACCTTGCGGTGAACTACCTCCTTGGTCCAATGCCAAGATTTGGAAAGTGCCGATGAAGTTGACCTCTGAAAGAAAAGTTGGAGAAGCTTGGAGAGGCTTTCAGAGTAGAGTTGTCAAGTGGTGAAGTTGGTCTAGCAAACGAGCATAGGACCAGCCCTAGCTCTTTGAATATGTAAATTAGATCTTGTAGACTTGTGGTTAGTGCAATAAAACCCAGTAGGTACTTTGGAACATCAACAAGAACAAGTTGATGCAAAACAGATAACTTGCACCTTGACTAGCTCACAAAAAGCTTCTAAAAATGGATGGAAGTGGTGACTTCAAGTATTGAGAGAAGCCAACACAGTAACAATTAGAAAAATTTCTCTTAAGGGAGTGTCATACACATAGTTGTCTTGATATAATGCACAAAAGCCCTAATTTATATGAACTATACAAGGAGCAAGCACCTTAGCACTGAACTAGTGTCATCCTAATTTTTCAAGGAGTTGAAAAGAAAGACCCCAAGACTATAAGACTTGAACTGCTCTAAAATTGATGAATCAAAAGATCTCACAATTTGTAGGCATTCACTAGATAGTAATATCTTTCGAATAAGTGGTTAAACACTAGATTGGGAGCTTTGTAGAGAGAGCACCACTCTCTACAATCTGATTGAATCTGAGGAAGAAGGATCAGTAAATTGAAGTGTCACTAAGCAATGAACAAGAAGTATATGTATTGCTTCAAATCATCATGCTACTTAGTGTAAATATGTGTGGAGTCTTTATATAGAATCTTGCGTACATGACCATGTCTTTTGCATCATCAATTTGAATTCAAATTTAGGCGAATTTGCTAGTTTAGATTGATTTGCATCTTTTCCTACAATCTTGGAAAAGCGAAATTTGAAATCACATCTACCTTTTGATTGATTTATTGAGAATCAATCCCAACCACTTCTAACTTGTAGCTTCTAGGCCTTTTACTTTTCTTGTTTACAAAGTTAAATACTTTGCAACTTACATAAGAGTGTGATCCTATCAACAAACTCTCAATACAACAAATGAGTGCAAATAAAACTCTACAAGGAGTATATGTGGCATCATTCCAATGATGAGTTTGATGAAGATCATGTCCATCTCAAGCATAATGAAATCTTTTTTCTCCAAGAGCTCCCCCTCAAGCTAAAGTATGCTTGATTCTTCATTCTCTAATAGGTTGAATGTCTGCCATAACTTTGAATCTACAAAGCTTTATCCCATCAAGCGCCTTTGTCATCATGTTTTCTCTTTGCTTCTCAGTAGGAACAATTGGAATATCAATTTCCTTTGCCATAAAACTTACATTATCTCCAAGTAAGTGAGGTTTGGAACTTGCAAGTCCCAAATTTGAGTACAATTCCTTGAGCCATATTTCTTCTTGAGTTGCAATAGTTAGACCTCTATATTCTGCTTTAGTTGAAGATAAAGCAATTGTTGGTTGCTTCTTGGAACTCCATGACACTAAATTTTTTGAGCCTATAAATGCTAAGTATCTAGAGGTACTTCTTCTATCATCCTTTGCTCTTGCCCAATCTACATCTCAATAGATTTTTATATCCGAAGATTAAGGATAATAGATATCTTCATTAAGTGTCCCTTTGAGGTACTTGAGTACTCTTTTTGTAGCATCCATGTGTGGCCTTCTAGGTGAGTGCATGAACTGACTAAGCACTCCCATACTATATAATATATGTGGTCTTGTTTTAGTAGCATATACCAAGCTACCAACTAATCTTTGATACTCTTTAGGATCATCAATCTATTCAACCTCATAAATGCTTAGTTTATGGTTCAATTCCCAAGGTGTGCCTGCAATCTTTGTGTTCTTCATTCTGAACTTGAGAAGTAGGTCTTCAATGTATCTTTTCTGAGTTAGAACATCCCTTCATCTATATAAATCACTTGCATACCTAGGAAACATGTGAGCTCATCTAAGTCACTGATTTTGAACTCCTCTTGCATGTGTCTCTTGATCCTTTGATTTCCATTCAGATCGTCACCTGTCACAATAATATCATCTAGATATACACATAAACAAATAACCTCATTGTGATCCCTTTTGATGAATAGAGAAGGATCAGTGTTGCTAGGTTTTAACCCTTGATCTTGAAGGTATGTAATTAACCTATAATTCCAAGATGTAGGAGCTTGTTTCAATCCATACAATGCTTTCTTAACTTTCTAAACACAAGATGTATGATTAGGGTTTTCAAAACTTGGTGGTTGTGACATGTGTTGGGAAGAATGGATGGACACTCCAAGAAATGAGTAGGTACTGCTAATCCCTGCTTTGTACCAGCCTTATTTGACTTCAACGTTGTGTTGTAGGCCCTCTTAGCTTTCCAATGACACTAAACAAGATTCTCAGAAGTGATAGAGGTGGAGAATACTTGTCAAATTATTTCCAGACATTTCTCGATGAGAAAGGTATTACTCGACACCTTAATATTGCTTATACTCCTCAGAAAAATGGTGTTGCAGAAAGAAAGAATAGAGTACTTGTTGAAATGATGTGGAGCATGATGGCGTCCAAGAAGCTTTCACAGAAATTCTGGTTTGATGCTGTACATACAGCTAATCACATTTTAAACAGGTCATCTACAAAAGCTTTAAAGATAATCACACCGTATGAAGCTTATTATGGTAGAAAACCTAATGTGAGTTACTTCAGAGTGTTTGGATCACTTTCTTATGTACATGTTGAGAAAAAGGACCGAGGCAAACTAGATGTAAAGGCAAAGAAAGCTATTTTTATTGGATATCCTGTTGAAAGCAAAGGATACAGGTTTTATGTTCCCGAGACAGGTGAAGTTATTCTTTCACGTAATGTTTATATTGCTGAAGATAAGGTTTATGATAAAGAAGCAAAAATTCCGGAGTTCATTAGTGAAAATGACTATGGAATTTTTAGAAAGATTCTGGATGTACATGTTCAGCCATATCAGGAGGGAGTTAAAACTCAAATTCCTAATATTCAAGAAAAAGTTGAAGCAAGAGGAATTTCACAACCTTCTACAGAGTCACTTCCACAAGAGACTTTGGTTCCAGAAATGGAAGAAGTTAAAGTTCCCGAAAGTCCTAGTACCTCGACAGGACAAGTTCCAGAACCTGTGGAAGCTGAAAGCTCCGAAAGAGTTTCACCACTATTCAAGGATACACCTACGTGGTTATATCAGACTTGGAAAGATAGTGGTATAAAGACTTTTACTGGGAGAACAAGGAGTCAGACTAGACAACAACAACAAGATCATGTAAGAACAAGAAGTCAAACTAGACAGCAAAAAGATCATGTAAGTTTTGCTGAAGACTTTGAGATTCATGATATTTTGGCACTTACGACTGTTGAAGATGAACCTACGTGTGTTAAAGATGCACTTAAAATTCCTATTTGGAGAAAATCTATGCAAGAAGAGTTTGATTCTATTCATAAGAATCAAACTTGGCAGCTATGTGAGTTACCAGAAGGAAAGAAGGCTATAGGTGTAAAATGGATCTTCAAAATCAAAAGGAAAGCAGATGTTACTATTGATAGATACAAGGCCAGGTTGGTTGTCAAAGGATATGCACAACAAAAAGGTATTGATTATGATGAGACATTTGATCCTACGTCTAGGATGACTATTATTAGGTCAGTACTTGCTCTAGCAGCACATTTTGGTTGGCATATATATCAACTTGACATTAAGACTGCTTTTCTAAATGGTGATTTACACGAGGATGTGTATATTCAGCAGCCAGAAGGTTTTGAAGAGACATGTAAAGAACACTTAGTGTGGAAGCTTATAAAAGCTTTGTATGGTTTAAAACAGGCACCTAGAGCATGGTATGAAAAGATACATACATATCTTTTATCCATTGGTTTCCATAACTCAAATGCGGGCTCCAACTCTTTATGTCAAAGCTGAAACAGGTATGATGATTATAGCAATCATTTATGTGGATGGTATTATAGTCACATGTCCCAGAGATGAACATTTGCAGATGTTCAAAGAAGAATTGAAGCAAACATTTGATGTAAATGATTTAGGCATTTTACATTATTATCTTGGGATTCAGTTTTTGTTTCGAGATGAGTGTATCTACATGACACAACAGAAGTACATTGAGAAACTTTTGAAAAGGTTTGAGATGGGTGATTCTAAACCTATGCAAACACCTATGGATCAGAACATATCTTTACAAATGGTAGCAGATGCAGAGCCATTTGATGCTACTCTATATAGTCAAGCAGTTGGTTGCTTGATATATCTTTGTAATACACGTCCTGATATACAGTTTGCAGTTTCTCAAGTATCAAGGTTCATGCAGAATCCGACAATCTTACATTGGAAAGCAGTAAAGTGGATCTTTCGTTATTTGAAGGGAACTTCAAATTATGCTATGGTATTTTCGAAATCTACACATTTGTTACTAAAAGGATTTTCAGATTCTGATTGGGCAGGTGATAGAGACACAAGAAGAAGTACTAGTGGATTTTGTTTTTATCTTGGAGATTGTCTTATCTCATGGTTTTCAAAAAGACAACCCACTATTGCCACTTCATCCTGTGAAGCTGAATATCATGCAGCATTTACAGCTACTCTAGAGTTAGTATGGTTGTAGAAGATTTTCAGTTATCTTGATGTAAGAGTACATCATCCCATTCAGATATTTTCAGATAGCCAGAGTGCTATAGCTATAGCTAAGAATCCAGTGCATCATGCAAGGACAAAGCATATAGAGGTACACTACCACTATATTCGAGAGCAGATAGCTAAGAAGCACATTGAGCTGGTTTATGTTCCTTCTAGTGAGAATGTTGCAGATATATTTACCAAAGCATTGACTAGAGATAGTCATGAGAAACCTGAAACTTCATAATGTGAAACCATTTTTTAGAAAGTTAAAAGAAAAGAAAACCAAAAGGAAATAGCAACGATGAGTTTTATTTAAAACTCATGAAAAGTCAACAAAAGTGATCGCTAAAAATCATGCGCTATGCTTTTCATGGATCGCAAGAGCTTTATTCAAATTAAAACGCTATTCATGTGCGATCACGTAGCGAAGAAGCTTTATGGTTTATCGTAGCTTTATTAGTGCTTTTCGATATGCTTTTCAAAGAGTTACAACTACTATATAAGGAGGCCCTTGGCTCCTTGTATAATCACTCACTCAAAGATCTAGAGCTTGGAGATCTTCTTGAAGACAGAGTGTTCTCACACTCTTGAAGGAGGTGAAGTTTTGGTGAGGGAGAGGCTACTCTCATTGCAGCAGGAAGTCTTCTATGAGGTGGTGGTAACTATCTTTTGTGAATTAACCTTGTGGTTGATTTACAATTTCGTTACACTATTTTGTTAGCTTTGTTGCTTCATTCTCTTCACACACACTTAGATTATTTTGACATAATCTAAATTTTGTATCATCGTCTTCTTATTCTTCCATTAGTGAGTGCACCACTTTATATGGTTGAGTAGTGTACTCCCATGTTGTAATTTGGACATCTATTATTTTAGTGAAGTAAGCATCCAGCTTACATTCCCTATCCTTGTCTCAAGATCTCTTTCTTTCTCTATCTCACTTATCATCTTGTCAATAAATTTGTGTATGCTCAAAAGGTTTTAGTATTGGAACTATCGTGGGGCCCCAAATTCCAACACGATCTTCATATCACTCCTATCTCTTCCACGGATAGACATGAAGGAGGTGGAGCTTTTTAACGTGGTTCTCACCATTGTACTAGAGCAACACCAAATTTGGCGCCGTTGCCGGGGATCTAGTTTAGGACGAATGTGCGATGGTAAGAGTATAGCAAGAAGTGGCGTTGGAAGGTAAAATTTTCAGTTTTTGTTGTTGCTTTTAGTTAGTTTTTAGTGTTTTTCACCTCCCCCACACTCCATCTTCATCATCGCATCATCATCTTCCACTCCAAACAAATCAAAAAATTCACCATATCCACCCATTCTCCTCATTTCCCCTCATTTGTGCATGCGAGAGAGTGAGAGAGAGCTTTTGCGCTTGCATGTGCTACTATGTTTTTGAGTTTTCTTGCAGGTACAGTGCTCCAGAGCATCAGGAAAGCTTGCAAAAGATAAAATTTCACTTTCTGTCAGAAATCTGCCGTGTGTGTCGGACCATCGCGATGGTCTGCCAAGTTCAGCTTTTTTGGTAAGCGAACGCACCTCGAGGTAGGCGACACAAGCGCATACACAAATCCACACTTGCATTCAAAAAATTTGCATTTTGGTGGACCATCGCGATTGGCTCACGCCATCGCGATTGGCTCACGCCATCGCGACGGCTCGGCCGCACCATCGCGACGGTCTCACACCATCGCGAAGGCTCACTTGAGCCATTACGATGGTTCACTTGGACCATCGCGATGATCCCATCGACCCCACGCCATCGCGATTGGCTCATGCCATCGCGTCGATGCTGCCACGTGGCAAGCTAGACCATCGTGACGGTTCACTTGGACCATCGTGACGATACCCTTAGACCATCGTGATGCCTCGACTTTTGAACCATCGCGATTGGCTCACACCATCATGCTTTCTGACCATCGCGATGGGCTCACGCCATCGTGATTATCCCGTTGATCGTTGACCGATGCCATCACGATTGCTCGCTGATAAGACCATCGTGACGGTTCATTGACACCATCACAATTGCCCACATTTATGCCATCGCGATCGTTCATTTTCGGACCATCACGATGGCTCGCATTGACCATTCAGTGATGCCATCGCGACGGTTCATTCTTGGACCATTGTGATCATTCATTTTTAGACCATCGCGACAGTTCCCTCCTTCAGACCATGGTGATTGTGCCACGCCGTCGTGACGGTTCACCTACACCATCGCGACGGTCCCAGACCATCGCGATTGTCTTAGACCATCATGATTGTCCACCCCAAATGCAATTTTTAGGGTTTGATTTTTTGACCAATTTTGGGGCTATTTTAAGCAAATTTTTGGACCATTAAGCTCGTAGGAGACCCCTTAGCTCATAGGGAAGGAAAAACCTGTTAGTCAATTTTTACCCCCGAGGGCCTGAACGGTCATATCTTTTTCATCCAAAGTCTGTTTTTTGAGCTTAATAGCTCATTAGAAAGAATACATTGATTTTTAGATAAGCTAATTTGAGGTTGACATAGTTGGGACTAGAAAGCCAGGGGGTATTGAAATTTTTGGGCAAAAGGGAAATGACCTTTAAGGGTGTATATACTCAAGTGCTTGATCATCCATTTGTGAAATTGGTCTAATATTGGATTTTTCCAGGTCTAGCAAGTGCAATCAAGGGCAAACAAAGCAAGGCAGTGAAGAATGCAGGGCTTGGGAAGCGCGGCTTCTTGGGCATCAGAGCAACCAAAGCAGCTGACTTGAGGTTGGAAGATTACTCAACCCCCTCAGTCAATTACTAGCTTAGGATAAACGTTAGCATTGTGGATTAGATTAAAGACGATAGGAATGCCTCAAGTTCAAGATATTTAACATTTTCAAGTTCAAGACTAAAGTAAAGGTGTGTGAGACGAAAACCTAAAGGAAAAGAACTTAATTCTGACGGAACGAGAACTCAAAAGCACCACAGAAAGTCGATTCCTGACGCATACTGTTAAGACAAGACAAGAACTTAAAGGCATTTAAAAAGAAACAAGCAACAAAGAAGAAAGAACCATTGATGATCTGAGCGTGTACTAAGTGTGCAAGGAAGTAAATTCATGAACCTTAGATCGGGCAAACACATAGGTAAGTCAGACTGACGAAGCCTTAGATCATCACAAGCAAGTGTAGGAACTACTACACGTTCGTGGGCTCAACAATTGAATAGTAATTACCCCTACAAGAGCTCAGAAACGAGTGAATCGGAAATGGCATTTAGCACAGAAAGACCAGAAGGAGGGTCAAATGTAGCATATTTAGAAAGACCCGAAGGACCCTATAGAACTCAATTAGAATTTCTTTGAACCAACCGCTTAGGTGCTCGCATCTATGAGGATGGTTTGGGAAGACAAGTAGTGCAAATGCATAACCCGGATCAACCCATTGGATTGGAACGTCCAGTGGTGAAATTCGAGAGAGACGCATACATAGACAAGGAAGGAACGATGTACATCATAAGTACTCAGCCAAACAATACCAATGAGTTTGGCGTAATTCAACTAGAGACAAAAGCTAAATCCCAAGGAAAAGAACCAGTAGGAGAAGAACCTAGAACACCTAGAGGGAAATCTGTACTGACTCGAGTACTAGCTCCAAATTGGACCCCTCAGGAAAACAAAAGCATATAGTTGTTTGTAAATAAAGAAACTGATGAAGCATTTTGGTAGCGAGGTAGGCTCCATCATAATCTATGAGTTCAAGGACCCAGATACACCTAGAAAGGTTGTATACTTGGATGAAACTTCAGAAAGAGTATTTGTAGTACCAGACCACGCTAGAAATACATACACATGGAGAGGTGAGTTTGTATTCCTTCCAACTCGAGCAAACATAAACACGAGCCAACAAGGGGAAGGAACATCCTCAGCCCACGTTAATCAAAGGGAGAAGAACAAAGAGAGACTAGAAGTCAGCTTCAATCATCCCATAGGGAGAGACAGAACCACCGTAGACACCCATAGAGTGGAAAGACAAAGAATGCCAGGCGGTAGAGATGATTTTCCTCTACCTAGACCACGTGAACATGCAATAATATTAATACCCACTCAATTAGTAAAATCAATGAAAAACTACTTTGATGGGACAGGAGATCCCTACGATCATGTTGCTGAATTTAAGCAAGTGCTACGAGCAGAGCAAGTAGAAGACATGTTTACGCAATATAACGCATTTGGACTAACGTTAAATAATACAACTTTAACTTAGTTCCAACCATTGCAACAAAGGCAATTTAGAGACATCCATCACTTTTTAGATTCATTCATCACTGAATTCTCTAAAAGTGGGATCAGGCATTGTTGGAGTTAGACGTCTGTGGAAGCACGCGAACAACACAAGGAAGAAGAAGAAGCTTGGAGCACAACACACAAGACTGAATGTATTACTAGAGAATGTACAAAGATAAGTAGCCCATTAGGGCAATAGGCATATATACAAGCCGGGGGAAAAAAAACCTCCTAAAGAGGGAAAAAAGTGCCCCGGCAGTCCTAGAGTGTTCACACACATCACTACCTAAATATATCAACAAATCCCCCCTGGGAGTGATGCGGTGAACAAGGAGCTGGCACTCATGTATAAGGAAGTGCCAAGCTATGTGGAAATCACTCCACAAAAGGAAGTAAGCCCAAAGCTTTGCGGAAAACTTCAAACTTCTCCCTAGGTAGAGCCTTCGTGAAAAGGTCTGCAATGTTCTCCTGCATGGGCACATATGCCAAGCTGATCTCCCCAGCAGAGAACCTCTCCCTGACATAGTGATAATGCACCTCAATGTGCTTAGTGCAAGCATGGAACACAGGGTTCCTCGCAACTACCAATGCGCTCTGACTGTCAGTGAAGATGGTGGTGGCAGAAGACTGGCCAACACCCAAATCAGCCATAAGGCGTCTGAGCCACACACACTCAACAGTCGCTGTGAAAGCTGCCCTATACTCAGCCTCACAACTGGAAGTGGCCACAGTAGGCTGCTTCTTGCTCAACCAAGATATACATGAGCTACCAAGCATGAAGCAAAAACCACTGGTGGACACATGAGTGTCATAGCAACCAGCCCAATCTGAGTTAGAAAAAGCATGCAAATCTGGCGGTAGTGATCCCCCCTTGGGATAAAACAACTCAAGTAGCCGAGTACCACTCAAGTAGCGAAAGATGCGCTTAACCGCCTTCCAATGCGTGACTCCTGGGCAATGCATAAACCTGCTCATCTATGAGACAACAAACTGAATATCTGGCCGAGTAATGCATAAGTAAATCAAGCATCCAACAGCCTGCTGATAGAGAACAGCATCAAATGCATCTCCAGCATCATGAAGACTCAATCGTAAACCTGTCTTCATAGGAGTGGCAATAGGCTTACAGTCTTCAAGGCCAAAACGTTGCAATAATGTGTCAATATATTTCGTTTGACACAAAGCCATTCCACCATCAACTTGCATAAACTGAATGCCCAAATAGTGATGCAAATGCCCCAAATCAGACATCTCAAATGAGGCATGCAAATCAGCCTTAAAATCAGCAATATGCTTCTCAATAGGACCAGTGAGCAGCATGTTGTCTACATAGACAACAATGATCAGAAGCACATCATTAGCACGCTTAACATATAAGGTGCTTTCAGTTGGACTGTTCTCAAAACCATGTGCAATCAGATAGGCATGTATCTTCTCATACCAAGCACGTGGTGCTTGCTTTAAACCATATAACGCCTTCTTTAACCTGCACACCTGGTTTTCATGCCCTTTTTGCACAAAGCCACGGGGCTGAAAAACATACACTTCTTCATGCAAGTCACCATTCAGAAATGCTGTTTTAATGTCCAACTGATGTACATTCCAACCATGATGGGCTGCAAGTGCACAAATGCTCCGAACAGTAGACATACGGCATGTAGGTGCAAAGGTCTCATCAAAATCAATGCCTCTTTCCTGCGCATAACCCTTTGCAACAAGCCTAGCCTTATACTTGTCAACTGTGCCATCAGGTTTACGCTTCAGCTTGTATACCCACTTAGTGTCAATGGCCTTCTTGCCAGGAGGCAAGTCACATAAAGACCATGTACCATTCTTCATTATAGCATCATATTCAGATTGCATAGCAGCCATCCAATTTTTTGAATTCTGTGCTTCATCAAAAGAAACAGGCTCATTCTCATCACAGAGATTAGATGCAGCCATAGCATAGCAATCTAATGCAAAGGAGGCACTATGAGAGCCTGAACGAGTACGATATGACAAAGGTGCATCTAATTTGCTGTCACGCAAAGTCTGCACTAGCCATTTTGGCATAGTTTTTGCCTGCTCAATATCAGCTCTCTCATCAGCAAGTGCATCATGTAAATCTGCATCAGAAATGGAATGATCTGCATCATCATATGAAACCTGCAAAGGCTAAGAAGGTACCTCATTAGGACTAGCACTAGACTGTCCACCTGTAAAAAGAGGCATCAAAGTATCATACATGTCTTTGGAGCTAACAGATGTCTCCTTAGTACATGAAAGCAATGGCTGAATAGCATCTTCCACAAATACAACATCATGGCTAACCAGAATGCGTTTAGTCTATGGATGATACAGGCGATAGCCTTTACTTTCAGAACTGTATCCAACAAAAATACATTTAACTGCTTTATCATCCAATTTTCTGCGATGTTGTTCAGGCACTAATGCATATGCCAAACAACCAAAAACATGCAGATGAGCAACAGATGGCTTGCGGTCATGTCAAGCCTCATATGGAGTGATAGACTGCAGTGCTTTAGTAGGACACCTGTTCAGTACATATGCTGCACACATGACAGCCTCAAGCCAGAAACTATGAGGTAAAGCCTAACTCTTGACCATACACCTCGCCATCTCCATGAGAGACTTGTTCTTCCGTTTAGCAACTCCATTCTGTTGAGGTGTATACGGCACTGTACACTGGTGTTTTATCCCACGTTCAACCAGAAATGCATTAAAATCTGAAGATAGATATTCCCCCCCTCGATCAGAACGGAGGGTGCCCATTTTACATGCTGACAGATTTTCAGCCAAAACCAAAAACTGTTTGAAGCACATGAACACTTCAGACTTTGCTTTGAGTGTATATACCCATGCATGCCTGGAAAAATCATCAATGAAAGTCACGAAGTAAAGGTAATTTCCAAAAGAGGGTGTCTTCATAGGACCACAGACATCACTATGTACAAGTTGCAATTTTTGCGTAGCCCGAACTGAACCATCTTTTGGAAAGGAAGAACGCTGCATTTTGCCCAAAATACAGCCTTCACAAACATGTTTTCCAGGTGCCTCAAGTTTGGGCAAAGAGGATACCATTTCAGATTTCTGCAGGCGTAGCAAACTAGCAAAATTCAGATGACCAAAGCGTGCATGCCAAAGCTTTGCATCTGACATAGCCTGAGAATCTTGAACTGCACATGCCGAATCATTCACAGATCTTTCATAGTCTATGAGCTTATACAGCCCACGACATAAAATGCCAGAAGCAATAATCACATCGCCATTTGAGAGATCATGAACTGTACACCTGTCATCAACAAATTTCACAACCAAGCCAATCTTGGCTAATGCAGAAACTGATAACAGATTCTTTTTGATCCCTGGCACAAATAAAGCATCTGACAAAGTGAAAGAACTACCATCAGCAGTAGTCAAAATGATCTTACCAACTCCCATAACAGGATAAGAGGAGTTGTTGGTGCATGTAACAGTATTCCCTGTAGGGGCAGGCTCGAGTGAAGAGAAGAAACTACGCTGCGAGGTAATATGTTTGGTCGCCCCACTGTCAAAGTACCAAACATCTGAGTCTACTGTAGACATGCACTGATCATGAGAAGATGGGTCAAAATTGCAGACAGTAGTAAACGCCCATTCTTCTTCGTGCACAAGATTTGCAGACTCTGTTTTTGGTGTAGAGGCCTCTGCAACAACCATTCCAGCCTCTTTCTTCTTTGCCTCTTTAGCAGCCAGTTTTGGACAGTTCTTTATGATATGATCATTGCCTTTAGAGTACTTACAAAACAATTTTTGCTTTTCTGATTTTTTCTCATCTTTGTCTTGGTTCTTTGAATGTGCAGCATTTGCAGATTTCTGCTTAGTAGTAGAAGAGCTCCATTTTCCTTTGCCCTTCTGACTAGCCAGGAAAGCTTGATCTGCAACTCGCATAATGGACCTGTTCTGCCTGGACTGATCTTCCTGCAACAGAACAGAGACTAAATCCTCAAATGATAAGGCATTCGGATTGCCTTTCATCATCAACCGAAGAGTAGAAGCAAAACTCTGATATGAGTCAGGAAGACCATTCAGAACGGTCTGCACAAGTGAGCGATCTGGTATAACCTCATCAGCAGAAATCAACTGTTCCTTCAAATCTTTGATCTTCGTTAGGAAACTTTCCATAGAATCACCTTCATTCATATGCTCACTCTCCAACTATTTTCGGAGATAAGCAACACGAGCCTCATTCCTAGCTTGGTACAATGTGATAAGTGTATCCCAAGCATCCCTAGCTGTTCTGCAAGAGCGTACGTGAGGAATAATGGCATGTTTGATAGACAAAGCTATCAATGCATGTGTCTGGGCATCTCTGCCATCCCAACGAATCTGCTCTGCAATAGGTGCAACAGAAACAGCAGCACGAACAGGAATCTGCACAATATCATCTTCGACACCATCTTCATCAGCTCCAGCACCTCCAGCACCTGTATTTGTAGTACCTGTAGTCGCAGGTGTAACAGGACGTCTTTCAATACCCTGCACAATGTTCCACAGTCCTTTTGCAACCACTACATGTCGCATCATATAAGCCCATAATGGGTAGTTGGTACCATCCAACTTATCCTCAACAGCCAACATACGGAATACATCACTGCTTTCAGCCATGGCCGGTGACTAAAATACCTTGATGCAAAAAATTGACTGTATCTCAAAAAGTTGAACGGAACTACCCAGATGAGTTCTGCTAGACCTGTAGCACACTTTGAGACGCTTAAACTGGCGAACAGAAACTGGTATATACCTTTGGCACAAAAGGACGAAATAGCCTGCACAAGCACTACGATAGTGCGTTCAGAGGCCGAAACGAGCTCAGATCTCAATTTTGGCACGACACAGCAAAGTTGTTTTGATCTCGAAAACACCCTGAGTATGCTCAACAAATTTCGTGCGAATCTGAGACTGCAAACGGAGGAGTGTCGACGGTGTCCTAGATGAAGCGACGACCTGCTCTGATACCAATTGTTGGAGTTAGACGTCTGTGGAAGCACGCGAACAGCACAAGGAAGAAGAAGAAGCTTGGAGCACAACACACAAGACTGAATGTATTACTAGAGAATGTACAAAGATAAGTAGCCCATTAGGGCAATAGGCGTATATACAAGCCGGGGGAAAAAAACCTCCTAAAGAGGGAAAAAAGTGCCCCGGCGGTCCTAGAGTGTTCACACACATCACTACCTAAATATATCAACTGACATGACACATCTTCGTTGATTCATAGTTTCAAACAGACCCCTCAAGAAACAGTAAGATTGGCAGGACGTAGGTTTAGACAATATGTTGAAAGATTTCCAATGCAAGAGTTACCCTCACAGTCCAAGCAAGTGTCACTATTTTTAGATGGCTTGTTGAGCTCGAAACTACACTCCTATGTGTACTTGAAGGAACCTAGAACGCTAGAGCAGTGTGTAAGAATATGTATAGACATTGAGGACAACTTAGGAGATGATTTGGAACTCTCAAAGGTCTACAAGGACTCAGACTGCTCATCTCTAGCATCTACAAAATTGTCGAGCTCGATAGAGGACCTAGCAGAAAAAGTGGCCCAAAAACTAGGAGTTTCTAGCAAACAGATGCCTAGGGTAACAACAAACAAGCGTTGTTACACTTGTGGTGGTGATCATATGGTGAATATGTGTCCTAATGCGACACTACCGCAAGCCAACCCTAGTGGCCAATACTGCACGATTGAAAGATGATACACGAATCATACGGCTCAGGACTGCCCATACAACAAACGAACAGTAAGACAGAACTACCCGCAAGCATACCCGCAGCCAGGTAGGTATCAAGGCGAGTATAATACTCAGCCTCATTACTATAGGCCTCCTCAAAACTATCCATATTAGGCTCAACAGAGACCTCAACTTGTCTTAGCTCAGCAGCCACCCCCACCAGCTAATGTCATCTCAGTTATATATGCTGCTGCAGACGAAAACCTCAATCAGGCTTAGTTCCCGTTTCACCTCTAAATACTGACAGTGATCCAAAATCAAATAGCTTTGACTCTACTCATGTAGATAGTCCACCCGCATACTACTCAGAGTCACCAGAACATGTGGAGACATATCAATACGATAGTCCACCAGTGGAACCTAGTTGGGAGCCCGAATACGCTAATGTGATGTACACAAATTTGAATCCACGGCCCCAATTAAGACACCAAAGGCCACATGGCCCTAGAGGACCATGCTTTAGGTGCCAAGTTGACCATTTCATAAAGGATTGTCCACATCCTCCGATAGCAGGACAGTCTCAATATTATAACATACAAGGCTTTTGTACTGATTGTGGTAAAGAGCATATCATCAAAGAGCGTCCTAAGAACCCTACGAATGCTTCAAATGTGAAACCAATCAACGTGATAGGTATTGTAAATAACGTATATGGATCCAACCCTACATACGTGCCTATCCAAGCTATAACAAGAGCTCAAGTGCTCTTACAGAATCAACAGCTTAATCAGGAGAAAATAGCCGAAACTAGTGAAGTTGGAGTCTAGCAGCAAAAAGACAAAATCTTGGAAAGATTCCAGAGAAAGAGTTAAGAAAGTGGAGTAAAAAAATAACTGAGTTGGAAGGAAGTTTAAAGGAATCTAGAGCCAAAATACTAGAATTGACTTCACTGGAATTACATCAGGAGAACCCAGCTTAGAGATCAGGATCGGTTTTAGCGGAACCCATACTAGAAAACCTAGACATGATGTTTCGTGCATATCAGGCTAGATTAAACGAAGGACACGAGATAGCAAAAATGAGTACGAACTATCCTCGAGCAGACTTAGAAATTGAAAGAACTAAACTTTGCATGAAGATGGTAGAATTAGCACAAGCAATGTTCGAAGCCTCTAGATATCTAAATTCAAATAACATGGCTAGACCAGAACTACACTTTCAAGGACTGATGGAGAGGCTAGAATACTTGATTGATAGCAAGGAGAAAAAGAATCAGCATAGGAACCCTATTGCCTCGGAGACATAGGAAAGAAACACACCATCCCTGTCTCTGTTGGAACAAACCAATCACAAATTGGTGATTATAAAGATCTTAGAGAAAGCTTATGGTCAGAATGAAGTGGAAGAAATTACTTGAGAGAATGAAGAGGTTTCAGAAGCAAAGCTTGTGTACAGATGTACATTAGATATGGAAACTCTTGTAATCTGAGTATAGATATAATTCTTAGGATGATAAGGAGTAGTGTCATAGACGTGAGAGAAGTCAAAAACATATATATATATATAAGTTAATGATGATAAGAAGATATAGAAGGAGTGAGAGTCATTTTGTACATGACAAATGTCTTAGAGATGTGTAGAGAGTTTTTCCCAGAAAATAGCGACGGGTTTTTCTCTCAGTGCTCTCAGTCTGATCATGTGGATCAAGAATCCTTTTGTACACATCTAATTAGGAAGCTAATGAAGCTATGTTCAGAGTTTCATGATCTGATTTCTTTCCTACTGTGAGAATGATCAATAGGAACATTTGTATGTAGAATGTGAAAACAGAAGTCTCAGAGTAGCGCACTTTTCCGTCTCAGTGTTTTGCTTAGATCTCAGTGTATACTGTAAAGTTTTTAATGAGTGAGCACTTAAAATCTAAGTTAGGAGATGAGGAATCTATGGCTAAAAGCATTTAGCAAAAGGGGGTTTGTGTTGTGAGAAATCAACTTAAGAAGTTGACTATGTCGAAGGCGCTATCTCTGGAAGACAGTTATAACATATCTTTGATCTTAAGGATCAAATTAAACTTTTGATGATTAGTTTGGAGAACTAATGATTGGTATGATTGCGCAAAGGTATTGCGAATACTTGTGCATCATTTATTTGAAGAAATTTGAAGTTATGTGCAGGTAATGAAGTTGATTTCTGAAGCAGACTTTCTGAAGTTGACATTTCTTCACTCAGAGAAGTGTTAATGAAAGTTTCGGTAAAGAAGAACAATATTTGTGTAAAGTTTGGTTTATAACTGATATAGAAGTGTTCTTAAGTCAGTATAGATCAAACCTTTGGAGATTAAGAGGTCTCCAACAGTGGTATCAGATCTGAAGGTGCAATACAAGAGAAGAAAAGACAATTGAAGTTCCGATTGGTGCAGATATTGAAGTTCTTCCTAATTAAAGGAGGACAAGGACAAATTATTGAAGACAACCTACAGAAGTTCAAAGTACGAGTTCGAAAGAAATCAAGAAGGATCAAAGCTTCATATCAAAGGTACATTATATCCTCATAAACCATAGTAATTGCAGATACAGAAGGTCAAGGATGGGAGAAAGCTTGCAGATTGATAAGCTAGATAGGGAAAACTATCCAGCTTGGTCCATGAGGATGGAGGCACACCTCATGAGTAAAGATTTGATGGCATTCATTACAGGAGAAGAAGAAAAGCCTGAATTTGTAGATCCTAGTATTCCAACTAGGGAAGATCTTGCAGTTTGAAGACTTGGATGAGAAAGGATGCTCAAGCAAGGAGTGTCATTTACATGGCTGTAAATGATTATCTTCTACCTCAAATTAGAGGATTGGAAAGTGCAACAGATGTTTGGAATGCTTTGGAAGAGCATTTCCAAAATACAACCAAGTCAAGAAAGTCCTCACTATGGGCTGAGTTCACAACTTTCAAGAAGAAGAGCTCACAATCAATTTCTTATTATGTGGCAAGGATGAAGGATATTGCAGATAGCTTGGGAGCAGTGGATGAAGACATTGAAGAGGATAAGTTGGTAAGGCAAATACTTACAGGTCTGAGAGGAGATGAGAAGTGGAAGCCTTTCATATTATCCATAGAGTTGTCACTTGATCACTTTACTCCTGATCTTAATCAATTGCTAGGACACATGCTAACTTTTGAGCAGGACATTAAAGGAGACAATGATAGAAGTGCAAGTCAAGCTATGTACTCCAAGGACAAGAAAAAGAATGGCAAGGGAAAGCAGTCAATTGATGATGAAGGGACTTCAAGCCAAGCTAACTTTACAAAAGGAAAGATGAATTTCAGAGGTAAAGGAAGAGGAGGTAAGAACAAAGATAATGCTAAAGCTTGTTGGATTTGTGGCAGAACAAATCATTTGGCAAATGATTGTTGGTATAACAATCAAAATGGTGGAAGCAATAATCAAAGTTTTAATCAAAGAGGTAGAGGAGGCAGAAATCAAAGAGGCAATTTCAGAGGAAGAGGTGGTAGGACATCATATGCTAGAGGAGGTGGAAGAAACTTCCAATCTCAGTCCTACAACAACAATTATTATAACTATGCATCAGATCAGAAGGATGATATGACTCTTACCTTGAATGCAACTCATGAATCAGTGGGAGAAGATCAAAGAGTGTTTTATATTGACTCAGGATGTAGCAACCATCTGAGTGGGAATCTATCCTTGATGACTGATATGGAAGCAAAGGTGAATGGACATATAGTTCAAACAGGTGATAATACCAAACATAAAGTGGAGAGCATTGGATCAGTGAAGACAAAGAGTGGAAGTACACTTTTGAGCAAGGTACTTTATGTTCCTACTATTCCCAAACATTTGATAAGTGTAGGGCAAATTGTGGAGAAAGGATATGAAGTGAGATTCACAAATGATGGTGTTTATGTGCAAGATCCAAATCAGGGATATAGAAACATAATCGCAGGAAAAAAGGAAGGAAGATTGTTTACTCTCAAAGTCCAAGGTAATGTGGGACATGCATTATTTACTTATGGAAGTCAAAAGATGTCTGAATTAGACTTATGGCATAAAAGGCTAGGTCATTTCAATGAGAGAGCTATAAAGGAAATGTCAAAGAATCAGGTGGTGCTTGGATTGCCAAGTGTTGAAGGGCAACATATGGTGTACAAGTGTGAAGCTTGTCAATTAGGTAAAGCACACAAAGGTTTTTACAACAAATCAGGGTACAAGCATTCAAATATGCTTGAATTGGTTCATACAGATGTATGGGGTCCCTCAAGGGACTATAGCATAAATGGATACAGATATTATGTGTTGTTTGTTGATGATGCAATCAGATGGATTACTTTATATGTAATCAAGGATAAATCAGAAGTCTTCAAGACATTCAAACATTATCATGCTTATGCAGAAAGGATCACAGGGCAAAAGCTTAAGAGGTTAAGGTCAGATGGAGGGGGAGAGTATTTCTCTAAAGAGTTTGATGATTATTTGTGGAATGCAGGTATAAGAAGAGAAGTAACTTGCAGGTACTCCCCTCAACAGAATGGAGTAGCAGAAAGGAGAAATAGGACTCTTGTAGAATTTGCAAGAGCAATGATGAAGGAAAAGAATTGTCCAAATTACTTATGGGCAGAAGCTATTAATACTGCAACATACCTTGTGAATAGGTTACCTTGTAAAGCTTTGGATGGAGGAACTCCTTATGAAGCATGGTGGGGTAAGAAACCTACTCTTGATCATTGTAAGGTATTTGGATGTGTAGCATATGCTTATGTTCCTTCACAATTAAGACATAAGCTAGAACCCAAAGTAGAGAAATATGTGTTTATTGGATATGATGATAGACAGATGGGTTACAGGTTGCGGAGTCCATCCACAAAGCAATTTCTTGTTACCAAAGATGTTACATTTGATGAGCAAAACACATGGTATACAGGATCAACAAATGATTATGCAGGTGTTGAAGAGATACAAAGAAAAGGGAAGGCAAAAGTAAAAATGTATGAAGAAAGTATTGATGATGTTGACTCTAAAAGTAGATTGCAGGATCATGTAGAAGATGGGCCAAGATTTGATCCAGAATCAAATGAGGCTGAGACTTCAAGAAGTGCAGAGATCAGAAGATCTTCAAGGGAAAGGAAAGAGCCTATAAGGTATAGTTATGATACATCTTTTTTAACAACAAAAGATTATGCTTACATTGTGAAGACAGAAGAAGATCCAATCACTTATGAAGAAGCCAAAGGTAAACAAAATTGGGAGAAGGCAATGCAGGAAGAGTATGATGCTCTACTTGAAAATGAAACTTGGGAATTAGTACCAAGACCAAAGAATCAGAAAGTCATTGGATGTAAGTGGGTATATAAAACAAAAAGGTTTGCAGATGGTAAGGTGTCTAGATACAAGGCTAGACTTGTGGTCAAAGGTTATGCCCAAACTTATGGGGTAGATTATGATGAAACCTTTAGTCCTGTTGCTAAGATGTCTACAATTAGAACATTGATTGCTATTGCTGCTTGTAAAGGATGGAAGTTGTCACAATTAGATGTGAAAAATGCATTTCTAAATGGGTACATTGCAGATGAAGTATACATGGAGCAACCAGAAGGTTTCATGAATTCAATTGGATCAGATTATGTGTGTAAGCTCAAGAGAGCTTTGTATGGGTTAAAGTAGGCCCCAAGAGCTTGGAATTACAGACTTGTGAAGTTCTTGAATGAATGTGGATTTCAAACATCAAAGGCAGATAGTAGCTTGCTAGTGAAGGCAAGTGAAAATGGGTACATTTACATGTGTATTTATGTTGATGATATTATTGTCACAGGAACAGATGCACAAGGAATCAATGAACTTAAAAGGCAAATAGAGAAGGAGTTTAAGATAAGTGATTTGGGAAACTTATCTTATTTCCTAGGAATGCAGATTGTATATACTCAACATGGAGTATATGTTTCACAAGAGAGGTATTTGAAGAATCTTCTAGTTCAGTTTAACATGGAGGATTGCAAGACTTCAACTACACCATTGGAGGTAAATCATAAATTGAGCAGGTATGGAGGTGAAGAGTTCAATGATATGAAGAAATATCAGAGTTTGGTAGGTAGTTTAATCTATGCTACCTTGACAAGGCCAAATCTATCATATGCAGTAGGTGTGTTGTCACAGTTTATGCATTGTCCAAAGAAGACTCATTGGATTGCAGCTCAAAGGGTACTGAGATATATCAAAGGAACCCTAAGTGAAGGTTTGTATTATGGATTTACTTCTGACACAAGAATCAAAGTGTTTAGTGATGCAGATTGGGCAGGTGACTCAGATGATAGAAGGTCTACTCATGGGTATCTCTGTTATATTGGAGATAAATTAGTTTCTTGGTGTTCAAAGAAGCAACATACAGTTGCTTTATCATCCACAGAAGCTGAGTATAAAGGAATGGTAGAAGCTGCAAAAGAAGTGATATGGTTGAAGACCTTGATGAAGATTTTTGAAACTGATCAGAGTACTCCAATTATTTTTGGAGATAATATGAGTTCTTTGTATTTGGCAGCTAACCCTATTTTTCATGCCAGGACTAAGCATATAGAGATTCAGCATCATTTCTTGAGGGAAAAGGTACTTGATAAAGAGATTGAAGTGATGTATACTCCAACAAAAGAACAAGTGGCAGATATGATGACAAAAAGCTTGGATGGACCTAAGCTTTAGAGATTCAAAGAGATGGCAGGAGTGAAGAAGAATTGAATAATCACAATTAGTGATTGAGGGGGAGCTGCTGGAACAAACCAATCACAAATTGGTGATTATAAAGATCTTAGAGAAAGCTTATGGTCAGAATGAAGTGGAAGAAATTACTTGAGAGAATGAAGAGGTTTCAGAAGCAAAGCTTGTGTACAGATGTACATTAGAAATGGAAACTCTTGTAATCTGAGTATAGATATAATTCTTAGGATGATAAGGAGTAGTGTCATAGACGTGAGAGAAGTCAAAAACATATATATATATATATATAAGTTAATGATGATAAGAAGATATAGAAGGAGTGAGAGTCATTTTGTACATGACAAATGTCTTAGAGATGTGTAGAGAGTTTTTCCCAGAAAATAGCGACGGGTTTTTCTCTGAGTGCTCTCAGTCTGATCATGTGGATCAAGAATCCTTTTGTACACATCTAATTAGGAAGCTAATGAAGCTATGTTCAGAGTTTCATGATTTGATTTCTTTCCTACTGTGAGAATGATCAATAGGAACATTTGTATGTAGAATGTGAAAACAGAAGTCTCAGAGTAGCGCACTTTTCCGTCTTAGTGTTTTGCTTAGATCTCAGTGTATACTGTAAAGTTTTTAATGACTGAGCACTTAAAATCTAAGTTAGGAGATGAGGAATCTATGGCTAAAAGCATTTAGCAAAAGGGGGTTTGTGTTGTGAGAAATCAACTTAAGAAGTTGACTATGTCGAAGGCGCTATCTCTGGAAGACAGTTATAACATATCTTTGATCTTAAGGATCAAATTAAACTTTTGATGATTAGTTTGGAGAACTAATGATTGGTATGATTGCGCAAAGGTATTGCGAATACTTGTCCATCATTTATTTGAAGAAATTTGAAGTTATGTGCAGGTAATGAAGTTGATTTCTGAAGCAGACTTTCTGAAGTTGACATTTCTTCACTCAGAGAAGTGTTAATGAAAGTTTTGGTAAAGAAGAACAATATTTGTGTAAAGTTTGGTTTATAACTGATATAGAAGTGTTCTTAAGTCAGTATAGATCAAACCTTTGGAGATTAAGAGGTCTCCAACAGTCTCAAGTACCCAATATAGAAAGTCAAGACAAATTGTCTTCCATACATAGATATTCACATGAATTTCTGAGAGAAATCCAAGAAGAGAAGTGGAGAAAAGGACAAGGAACTCATCCTCCTATTCAAGAAATAGATGACTTGCAGGAGCAATTTCCCCAAGACATTCCCTCTATTTACGACGATATAGAGGAAGAACAACTGAGTGAACACACAGGTTTCGAATCTAATTCTTTACAAGAATTACCTAAGTTCACAGGACCTTGGGAAGCTAAGTCTATTAGTATGAGAGCACCCACAATAATAGTGAGGAATGAAGAATCAGTGATCCCTCAAAACACTAAACTGATCAAGAACACTAAAGTTCACTGTAATCTCACTCTAGAGGAATTGTTAAAGGTTAAACCAGAATTATGGAAACATGTAGCAAATCAATTCCCTGAGCTTGCCACTACTCCCTCGCAGATAGGATCACATAAGAAGGTACCAGAGATACCCGTAGAAAAGATTGGAGATGTAAGTGAAGGAGAGGAAGGTAATACCTATCTTCCAATAACCCATCAGGGCTACACCACGAAAGCCATCTTAGATTCAGGAGCCAGAGTAGCCATCGCTACCACCGCCTTATGGAAACGTTGGGGTAAGCCAGCACTCAGACCCACCAAGATGAAGCTACAAATGGCTGACGGACATATAGAAAAACCATTAGGCTTACTAGAAGGCATGTCTCTCACCAGTTGTGGTGTAGAATTTGAACATACTTTTGCCATTTGTGATTTTGCAAAAAATCATGCTTATGAGATGATTTTAGGATGACCATTCATGCGTCAATTGCAAATCGTACAAGATTGGGGAACTATTTATTTGTACTTGCAACATTTAGGAGTGACTACAAAAGTCAATCTTAAAGACTATTCACATCGAGATGTACCCCCAATACAATGGAATACCATCCATAAGACACTAGAAGAAATAGAATCAGTACACTCATTAGAATCAGACCCCTCATGGTTTCACGAGGACACTCATTTATGGATGTGTAAAGTAGCAAAACAAGAGGAAGAACAGTTAGAAACCAGGAGCTTAGGTTCAGAACAACATCCACGAACTCTTCAAGACCCAGCTTAGGCACCTCTGGTATTCCTAGACGAAGAATTTGAACCTCATGGCTGGGCAGAAATCCTAGCAACCATGGATGTAGCCATCAATGAAGAACAATGGACACCTCACTATGATGAGGATGGCTATGACATCTCAGTTTTCACGATAGAGCCAATCATGTGTGACTCAATTTTAGAAGAATGTGAACCTAGCACTGATGCATTTGAGGATGCGAGTGAATTTGACTTAGAGTCAATTATTATGGACCCACCCTTTGCATCAGAAGAAGAATACTTCTACGAAGTAGAAACTCATCCTCAGAAACATGAAGAAGTTACAAATGAGGTGAGGTTAGCTACACAAGTAACCAGTAAAAGTGAAGGTAAGAAAAGAAAGGAGAAAGAAACAATGTCAAAAGAAGAAGAATCTTTGTTTGAGGTTCCTGAGAACTTTAAGAAATATGAAATAGAAGATAGAAGAATCATGGTATGAATGCCTAACAGAAAAGCTGACATTGGAGAAGTATACGATAATCGAGAGAAAACCAAAAAAATCATAGTTGCCATAGAAGGAGAAGAAGAGAAATGTACATACATAGGGCATGATTTGAAAAATGAAGAAGAAGAAGAATTAGTTGCCCTATTGCGAGAATATAGAGATGTGTTCACATGGAGTTACAAAGATCTGAAAGTAGTAGATCCAGATATATGTTCCCATAGAATCCCTATGACTCCAGACACAAAACCTACAAAACAGAAACCATACATGTACAATGATAACTACGCTGCAAAGATTAAAGAAGAAATAGATCGTTTGATGGAAGCAGGGTTTATTTACGAAATTGAGCATACCGAATGGGTATCCCCCATTGTGGTTGTGCCCAAGAAGAATGGAAAATTGCACATGTGTATTAACCTTAAAAAAGTTAATGTCAACACCATTAGAGATAGTTATCCTCTTCCTATCATGAAACACCTATTGGAAAGAGTCGCGGGTAAGGAAGTTTACAGCTTTCTTGATGGATTCTCAGGCTATAATCAAGTAGCCATTTCTCAAGAAGATCAACACAAGATGTCTTTTGCCATAGAATGGGGCATTTGCATTTCATGTGATGCCATTTGGCTTCACAAATGCACCCGCTACTTTCCAGCGACTCATGTGTCACGTTTTTAAGGAATTCTTACAAAAGAATTTGGAAGTCTATGTCGATGACATATGTGCACACTTGAATCTAAGACACACGCATATCCTAGAGTTAAGACAAGTATTTGAAAAATGTCGAGAATATCAGGTTTGTTTGAACCCAGAAAAGTGCGTTTTCATGGTCAGACAAGGCAAAATTCTAGGACACATTGTGTCAAAGAATGGAATTTCGACGGATGAAGAAAAAGTGAAGGTAATTGCCGATCTACCTAGACCAACTAACATGAAAGAAGTACAGGCATTTATGGGTCATTGTGGTTATTACAGACGATTCATACACATGTATGCAATCATAGCCAAGCCATTGTACTCTCTTTTAACCAAGTTTGAATGGATAGATGAGTGTGAGAATTCATTCAATGAACTTAAACGACGTTTGTGCTCAGCACCAACCCCGAATTGGCGCAAGCCATTCCATGTACATGTGGATGCATCCAACTATGCCATAGGATGTGTGTTAGCACAACCCACGAATGAAGGTAATATAGATCTCCCCATAGCTTACGCGAGGAGACAGTTGAACGTAGCAGAAAGAAATTACACCACTACGGAACGAGAAGGATTAGGAATGATCTACGCAGTAAAGAAATTCAGGCATTATTTGTTGGCAAATAAGTTCAAATTCTTTACGGATCATCAAGCATTATTGTACTTAGTTAATAAACCATGTAACACGGGACGATTAATACGTTGGTTTCTATTACTGATGGAGTATGATTTTGAAGTAGTAGTCAGGAAAGGAAAAACACATCTCAGAGTTGACCACGTTTCAAGATTAACCACAAGAGAAGCTCCTCAAGGAATAGTGGATGAATTACCGGATGCATATTTGTTTAACCTTGAGATAGCACCAGAGTGGGCTAAGCCTATAGTCCCTATTCTCACGTATGGACCCAAGAATCTTAGGATAAGGATCAAGGAAGGGGAGATTACCAAGTCTCAGAGATATCAAATCTTAGCAGGAAGCATATATAAATAGGATAATCAAAAGATTCTTGCTTGTTGTGTAGATGAATCAGAACATGCGAATTGGTTGCAATTAGCACATGTAGGTGCATTAACGCAACATCATTCAAAACATCGTACATTGTAGACTCTGCATAGACTAGGAGTCTATTGGCCTTCGATGGATGCAGATGTCTACAAGTTGTGTAAAGAATGCCATGTTTGTTGTGAAAGACCACCGGTAGAACATGCTACATTTTATCACGTGTCTCTCACACCAGAATGGAGTGAACCCTTAGTGACATACTTGAGGACGAACACATTCCCTCAAGGAATGACCTTAGCACGACAACGAAGTCTAGAGTAGGAAGCTCAGGACTATTCACTTATTGGTGACAATCTATACAAAAGAGGACGAGACGGATACCTAAGACAGTGTGTTCATGAGAACGGTTATTTGAGCGTACTAGAGACTGCACACCAAGGTGTTGCATGAGGTCATTTTGGACCCGATAGGATAATCAAAGCCATCCTCTTTGCAGGATTATGGTGGCCCACTCTTCACATGGATGCACATACCTATGTCAAGAGATGTGATGTGTGCCAAAGGACTCAATTTCCTACTCGCAGAGATGAAATGCCATTGAAACCCATGATGGGAGGACGTGCATTTTCTAAGTAGGGTATAGACTTTGTAGGACCCATTAACCCCCCTGCAAAAGGTACACATGCTGAATACATTATTGTTGCGACAGATTATCTAACCAAATGGGTAGAGGCAAAAGCCACAAAAAAGAATGATGCACACACGACTGCAAAATTCTTATTTGAAAATGTCTTTACAAGATATGGGTTGCCTATAGAGTTAGTGAGCGATCGAGGAACTCACTTTCTAAACCAAGTCATTGAATATTTGTTATAGGACTTTATGGTGATTCACAAGAAATCTGCACCATATCATCCTCAGGCCAATGGTCAGGCTGAAAGCACTAACAAGATCCTTTGTAACGTACTGACGAAACCCGTGAACAACAAACGTTTAGATTGGGACAAACACTTACACCATGCTGTGGAGACCATTCATTACGGTCAGGCTAGAGCACGACAACCCTTGCCAAGAGCTCAGAGCTTTAATTGATTCAGGTGCTGCGACTAGTGCGATTAGATGGTCCCACTATAAGGACTCTGGAATAGAAATGCGGCCAATTGACATAGGGCTAGGAGGCATGGAAACCCCTTGCATGGGTGAGGTGGACCTTCCTATCCTCATAACGAAGTGACCTTGACAGTGAAACTACTAGTGTGCCATGATAACAACCTGATAGAACCCCTAATCCCTGGAAAAGATTGGCTATACGATCACTCAGTGGACCTAAATCTTAGACAAGGCTTCTTATAGATTGGAACCTTAGATCAGAAGCGAGTGATACTCCTTGACTTCCCTAACAACACTCTGCCTGAAGTTCGCAACCCTAAACCCTATGAACAGCATGCGAAGGAGGACCGGAAGATCTTTGGTCAGATGAGTCACGTTACATCTTCACCAACCCACGTGGGCTTGGCGATGGACAATTGTCAATCAGAAGGATGTCAGGAGATTTTCCCTTGGGCTTCCTGCAAATTAGAAGGGGTAGCCGCCCAACTGCTTGGTCAAATGGACACAATCAGCGGTCAGGTGGGTTACATCAGCGGACAGATGGGGACGATCAGCGATCAAGTGGACTTTATCAGCATCCACATGGGCAAAACACCCTGTAGTGCCCATCCTTCCACACTTACTGCGGACTGACCTAGATTAAAGATACAAAACGGAGCACTTCCTAATGGGCAGGTTTCGCAAGTGTTGGACCTCCCTTCTTTTCCAAAGCAGAGTATCCATCCGACCTCTCAACCTCAACCACAAAGGGGTCAACCACAACAAAGGAACCCAGACCGACGACAATATCAAATGACACAAAGAGGAAAGCAATAGTATCAGTATCATAAAGCAAGCGGCACAAGACAAATATGGGTGCGGAAAGGACAAAAAACTCAAAAAGTTTTCAACAATGCAGACAAGGATAAGAAGAAGTCAAGGCAGAAGCAAAGTCAATATTCAACATCTTTTCGACCTTCTTCTACGAGTACAAACATTCGAAAAATTTGGATCGCCAAGAAGTACCTTATGAATCGATCCACACCCATGCAAATTTGGGTACCTAAACAGTGTATTATAGCTCAACCCTCAAGCCATGTAATATATACCCCTCAGAAATCACTTCACCCTTCAAAACCACCACATCTGATCTCAACTCTTGTCCCTTAGAAGAAACATTCCACCCACCCAGAAACTCTTAGGAAGTGGATATCGAAACGTATCCAGCCATCTTTTTCGACCCCCTTATCTAACATTACTCCCATCTTGACTAAACACCATCCTTGTAATAACTCATTCACAACTGAACCTTGTATAAATCCACCCACTATAACCCACATCACTTGTAATAATATCTCATCAAGAAATGTATGCATCATCTAAAGCATGTTGGTGTCTAGAGACCTACATTAGTTTGCAAGAAATCATTCCATAAACCACATCACAACACTTGGCTACACGGGTTACACATCGGTTATGGAAAGGGATTGCGGTCTCACTTTAATGGGATCATGATTAATCTTCATGCTAATGTGTTAATCTTTTGTAGCAGATCCGCTACACACTCGCATCATTCACCATGCAGGCAGAAGGACCATCATAAGCTAGCCCTAGTGCACCCATGGCAAATATTGGAGAACTACTCGCGGAACCCCATCCGACGGCTCAACCAGTAGAATTTTGAGGATTCCCCAGACCTAAGCCAATTGACGACCCTCCTAGGGGATACACTGAGAAGATTCATCGCAACTCTCATTGGTTCCAAGGATTAGCTGGACTGTTGGCAGACGAAGATTTCATTTTTGAGGCCAATTTGGCGTTTGATCACCGTACATGGGCCAAGTACCAATTTTTCTCAAGAGAGTTCGAAGGACTACAGAACACAGAAGACTTAACACATGTTTGGGCAAGAGCAGGCTTCACAGAATATTTCAGTGATCCTTTGCCTAAACCAGATTTCTACCGATGTTCCTACTTGGTAACCACTTTGACAGCTTCAGAGAACAAAGATTTGCCAGGAACATTCATTTTGCCATCTTTGGTAAATGATCCGCCATATAAGAAGTTTTATCTCTCTAAATATTTGATTAGAGCTGCTATTAAGATACATGGAATGCATACGCCGACAGAACGAGAAAGGTTGATTCCAAAGCCTATGAAACGTGGGGATGTTACTAAATGGGAAGACATTTCAGCTATCACACCTGAGCTCTCTAAACCATTAAGGATATGCATGCAGCATTTCGCATTTCCAGCTCAGGATAGATTCACTATGCCCCACAAGCATATCTGGTTTGGTTTATATTTAGCTTGTAATGGACCTCAAACGATAGACCTCATAAGCTGGATTATTGATCAATTGTATCTAGCACAACATAGATGGGAAAGAAAGAAGGTAATCAATGGATGTTGCGCTCTCACGAGGATTGTATATATGTGTTTGGCATATGATTTACCTATCGAGCGTGCAATGACAAGCGAGGAGCTGAAAGCATTCAAGGGAACATCAAAGAAAGCTAGGAAAGCCAGCAAAGGACGAGCAGGAAAGTGCATGAGAGGTACTATCCCATGCCTCCAGGTTCCAGAATCACCTTCACCGCAACCCTCGCCAGAACAGTCTCCGACAGAGGCCCCTACAATTGTTCAACCCATTCGCATACAATTATCCAGACCAATTACAACAGAGGGTACTACCAGCACAGTCGCTCCTCAAGTAGCCACAGCCCCAGGACCTCCCACCACTGCAACAGAAGTTCCCACCACCATTGGTGCAGAAGCATTTTCTTTTCCGATACCCAACTTGGAAGCAGAACCCATAGATACAACATTCGACTTCGAGATGCAAGATGTGTTTTCAAGTGAGTTTCAGTTTTCAGAAGGACAAAACTTTTCTCAAGAATATGAATGTCCAAGCTACCCAACCACTCCCCTGGATCAACCACAAGGACAAGTAGTGTCTAGTTCCAAGGAACCCCTTAAGGTATTTGCAGAGGAAACCGTTATCGCAGTATGACCCCCAATGAGTACGACTCTTATCAAAGCCAAGTGAATACATTCGTGTACCTACAGGTGCACAATCTTCAGAACAGGCGAGGGAAGCACGTCTCATTCCTGAAGGCTCATTGGCAGAAGACACCATTGTAATCGACTCCGCACCCCACACTACTACAGTACATACCACTATAACCAAAGTACCCACCACCCCAACCGCTCCTCTTTCACCTCCCGTATCTCCAATCTCCCATGTACATCCACTCTCTCCCAGACCATCCACATCTTTGGATAGTGCTGTAGCAGAAGCCTTCCTTACTTCCATTCCTCCCACACTTCCCGCACCCACTCAACCTAGTCTACCCCCTAGGATTTCTACACTTCTAACTAGTCCATTTCTCCATCCATCTTTTCCATCCTTTCCTACACCCCCGAGACCACTATTTCCATTTCTAACCCCCATGAATTTCTCCCCTGTATCACCTCCCCGACCCACCATATTTCCACTTTCCCGTTTCCACCAAGCAGCATTAGAAAACCCCTCTGTAAATTACTCTTCAACCTTTGTAAACCCTGTATTTACACCCACGCAAGCACCCACGATCACTCCACTATTCACAGTCACCACACTTGACACCACGTCCAATGACATGGATATCTCACCATCCACTGCACCACCAATCACTTCATTCATGGCACAACCATACATAGGAACATCACAATTTTCCACAATCACCACAGCATCCACTTTCCCACCCCCATTCCCCATTCCCTTTGCATCTACACCTACTGCATCTTCACTTAGCACACCATTAATATTATCACCCACTATAGATACTGCATTCCGACAGATGTTTACCTGCATGACACAAGTAAGAGACAAATTTGCATCTCTTGGCAATAATTACCGGACGCTGCAGCAGACAACAAATGATCTACAGTCGCAGCTTAATTCATTGTCAATCGAGAATGCCTCACTGAACACCCGCTACCAAGAACTCCGAGAGGCTTATCATAAACTTGAACTAGAAAGTGAAGAAAAGACGAAAGAGGCTGTCACAGATATTGATAACTTGTTAAGGGCACAGATGATTCACAATGCGACACTCACTAGGAACATGGGCTTACTCAGACGACACTTGGCAGCAGCAAAAGAAGAAAATCAGTGCTTACAAGAACAGAACAGAGAGAATTTAGAAGCTGCCCTAGATCAACCCGACCAACCATTAAGCCCCAATCGCTTTAAAGCCATGCCCTCAGAATCTATGAAAATGTTACTAGATGATCACGTCAGATTGTTAGATGAATACGACAACATGAATGAGGAATATCAGAAGCTGAAAGAAGAGCATAAACTACTCCAACTAAGAGCACCAATACAACAAGGACCACGAGCTCCTGTGGACCCATCTCTTGGCATCCTAGAGGAACTTAATGCATTACGGGCCCAGGTGTCAACACTACAATCATAGATAGCAGTCTATGAAGCACCCCCAAGGCCAGACTCCCCACCGAACCTACCATCAGAGGAAGAAACAGTCACTATTCCGGTGGAGGAAACTTTCGAAGAAGCATATGAACCTCAACCCATCCCAGGCGGACGAGTCACGGCCGAAGGCCAAACGACTTTCGAACTTCCAACTCCCACATGGATGAAGACGATAGAAGAACTAGGAACAACCCACTCAGCAAGGGTAGAGACGCAGTTACACGCCATGGCAATGATTGAAGAAAGAATTTTACAGTCGCCCTACTTTGCTCATTTGGCCCCTCGCAGATACATATCTAGGCATGAGCTACAGTATAAACCCTATTTCATGTTAATGGCGGAATATTAGTTATCCATAGAGAAAGAAACAGGCAAGAAACCCTCTCACGCTACTCAGTTTGAGCCTGAAGATTTGCCAATAGATGCGTAGCGAGGTGAAATCTTTCAACCAGATTGGCGCAAGAATTTATTACAAGAATATCCTAAGATGATGAGTACTTGGGTCAACGCACCATTACACTTAAAATACAACCCATGCTGGGGACCAGTGCCATGTCGCCGCTCCTGGAAGGCATTCGCTATTAAAGTACAGAACAACAAGCAATGCCAGGATTGGTTAAATTATCCATATTTCAGGCCACCCACAGGTCCCCCAACAGTCGGATACATGATGGCAACGATTCGTCATTGGCTCCCTCGTTTAAAACACATGGACGATAGCAGCGCACATGACTGTCAAAATTTTTGACATGATGCAGATGGTTTTCAAAGTCTTCTGTCGCGTCAAGGTCATACTTACTTAACTTCTATTTCGTACAAACACCTACTGCTTGTTAAGCTGAGTTCTTCCAATACAGTAGGAATTAGAAAACTTCCTTTTGGAGATATCAAATTGGCTTAATGAGCTAATGATTCCAAGTGGAATCACGTAAAATGATTGATTATACACAAAGCAATCAATTTAGCAAGTATAGCATTACCCTCAATTTTTTAAGACCTCTACAGAGTTTGACTAGTGATCCGTTCGACATGTTTTTCTCCCAATTCACTAAATGGAATGTCTTAAACATTTTTCAACATGTAGAGGATATATAGCTGATTCTAATGAGCTATAGAACATTGAAAATGGTAGAGTATTGACTGAGATATGAGCAATACAAAATGGCTGTTTTGAGTGACAGTAACAGAGAGATCAATAGATATAATGAATGATCTATTGTATTATAAAACAATGTTTTACATGATCATTGACATGATAAACAATGCCCAATGATAGATAGAGGTGTAGGCTATGATGTGAGCCTTACTCTCTTCCAAAAAATAATCAGCTATTGCCTCGGGATTGGAGTTCTCTAACCCACGAGTTTTACAAGTCATTTTTATAGATGCTTCATTTGGCAAATTTTAATTTTGAATTCAACTTTGGCTCTCACTAAAAAGTGATCCACTAATCTAGGAGATATTCTCTCTAATGAATTCAAGTTTTTTCAAACCCAACTAACTCCACAAGTTTAGTGGCTTTTACAAATATTACTTCAAGTCAATTTGACTTTTACAAATGGTAAAAGATGAAATCCATAGAAAATGGTGCACATGGGACTTCAAACATTCCACATGGGATCTTCTCATGCCTAGCCAAGTGTTTAGGCTTTGCACTTGCACCAACGACATGTATTCCTCTTCACTTATTCAACCATTTAAGAATTCATTTTTCACATCAAGTTGGAGGAGTCTCCAATTTCTTGTAGTAGCTACACTAATCAATGTTCTGATGGTAGTCATCTTTGCATCTGGTGAGAATGTTTCCTCATAGTCTATACCATGCATTTGTAAGAGTCTTTTGGCAACTAATCTTGCCCTGTACCTACAAATTGATCCATCTCGGTTTCTTTTAACTTTACATACCCATTTGCAACGAATTACCTTTTGATTGGATGACATTGGAACCAAATCCCAAGTGTCCATCTCCCTCAATGCATATGTTTCTTCTTTCATGGGCTTTTCCAAATTAGGGTTTCCCTTTGCCTCATCATAGGTTGAGGGTTCCTATGAAATTGAGTCCTTTGCCAAGTAGATTGAATGCTTTGTAAAAAATGTGTAATCATATCCATACCTTTCTGGTTGTCCTTTCTCCCTTGTTGACCTTCTAGGTGCTTGGTTGGAGCATTCTCCACACTCTTGAATCTTTGATTTGCCTCTTGACTTCCATAGCTTGTAATCCTTTTCCTTCTCATCTTGGTCATCATCTGTATCACTTCTCTGATCCTGGACCTATGTATCATGCTTGCTTCCTAGTTGATGAGAATCATAATCAAGATCATATTGTAGAGTTACCTTTTGTTTGTCTTCATCATACCAAAAATTGTGTTCTTCAAACACATCTCTACTTGTAGTAAATTTCTTGGTTGAAGGATTATAGAACTAGTAACCCATCTAAGTTGAGTCATACCTAATAAACACTGCCTTTGTGGCCCTTTCATCTAGATTACATCTTATTTGTGATGGTACATGAAGAGAAGCTAAACAACCAAACACATTGCAATGTACAAGACTAGGTTTTCTTCCATACCATACTTCATTAGGATTCATACTTTGAAGTCATTTGGATGGTAGTCTATTGAAAAGGTACACAACAATTGAAATAGCCTCTACCAATAGATAATATGGTAACCTCTTCTCTTTAAGCATTGTTCTAGCTAATCCAACTAATGTCTTGTTTCTTCTCTCTGCAATTCCATTTAGTTGAGGAGAGTACCTGGTAGTCACTTCCCTTTTGATACAGTTATCTTGAAAGAAATTAAATTCTTTGGAGAAGTATTCTCCCCCTCCATCAGATTTGAGCTTCTTGAGTGATCTACCTGTACGGTTCTCCACATGTGCTAGATACTTTTTGAAGCAATCAAATGCTTCATTCTTACTTTTGATAAAGTACAGAATACTCTATCTACTATGGTCATCAATAAATGAAACATAATACCTTGGTCCTCCCAATGAAGGTTCTTGGCTTGGCCCCCACACATCTATATGTACTAAGTCCAGTAAGTTGTTGTGGATGTAGCCTTTGTGGTTGAATGGTTGCCTTTGTGCCTTCTCAATCTGACATGCATCAGATCTGTTGATCATGTGTTGCTTTGATATGTTTGGAAACCCAAGAACACTTTGATCCTTGTATATATCCTTTAAGGTTCTTTCATTCACATGAGCTAGCCTCTTATGCCACACTTCAAGCTCACTTAGGGTTTGAGACCCAAAGTTGAATAGAGCTATATTTTTGGTTATATATATATATATATATATATATATATATATATATATATATATATATATATATATATATATATATATATCCTACTTCAAAAGTAAAACGCCTACCATGCTTCTCACCTCTGGCTATATTCTTGAAGCCTTGACATGAATATTCCACAAAAGCTCCATGTTGGGTGAACCTAACTTGCAAGCCTTTCTCAACATATTGGCCTACATTTATTAGTTTTTTTGTGATAGTGGGAACATAGAGTACCTTGCTCAAAATCTTTGTCCTGCCATTGCAAGCTTTAGCATTACCAATCTTCTCCACACTACGCTTTGTGTCATCTCATCATGTCTATGCTTTGGACATTCCAAATTTGATAGAAGAGCAATGTTGCCTGCAACATGATTTGAACATCTTGAATCTATGTAGATAGAATGATCATATTATTTACTTCCTTTTGGCTTAAACTCATCAAGAATAATGAGTCTTCATGTTATTGATCTTTAGAATAATTGTTTTATTCCCTTTTGTTATGGCCTCTATTATTATTGTTGAAGTTGAAGTTGTGTCCACCTCTACCTATATTATTGCCATATCCACCCCTTCCACTTCCTTTCTGGGTCTTCTCATTGAACCAGCAATTATGAGTGGTGTGGTTGATCATATCACAAATACCACAAGGTTGAACATTCTGTCCTTTGTTCTTGTCATGCTTTGGTCCTTGCTTCTTCCCTTTCCACTTGCTCTTGCTTGCAAAGTTGGCTTGAGAAGTTTCCTCTTCATCTTGTTCCTTCTTCTTGCCTTTGAGCTTCTTATCTTCTTATCTACATATAGAGCACTAGTTGAGTTACCATGATAGGATTTACCTTCCTATATGTTGTTGTTGGCCTCTTGATTGAAGAGTTGTCCAAGAAAGATGTTCAAGTCTAGAGTTTGCACATCCATGATGCGATCATAGGTTGTGGTGAAAGATTGCCATTGCTTGTCACCTCTAATCCCATTGAGAATTTGCCTCATGATTGCTTTTTCTTAAATCAGCTCTCCAATGGATGCCAATTGATCTACAACCTCCTTGACCTTTGTAACAAACTCGGTGATGGTTTGTTTTGGACTCTTCTTCATTTCGTTGAACTCATTCCAAAGATGGTTCTTCCTTGCTTTTGTACGAGCAGAAAAGAAAGTATCTAGGGATCCCAAGTCACTTGAGATGTCTTGCATCCTCTTATATGTGCTAATAGAAAATCATAGATAGAGTTGAGTATGTATGACCTTGCTTGATCATCGCTTGCACACCAAAGTGTGAGCCTATCTATTTCCCCTTGAGTAGGTCCTCCTTTGGATATTGAAATAGGCATTTCTTCATCACCTAATACGATCCCATGTAGGTTTCTTCCTTGCAAATAAGCCTCCATTCTAATTTTCCAAGTAGCTTAATTGTGTCTGTCAAGCTTCTCAATCATTGATGGAAAGCCATCTCCCATCTTAAAGTTGATTTCATACCACTGAAAGAAAAGTTGTAGAACCTTGGAGAGGCTTGGAGAGTAGAGTTGTCAAGTAGTGAAGTTGGTCTAGGAAACTAGCATAGGACCAGCCATATCTATTTGGATATGTAAATTAGGCATTGTAGGCTTGTGGTTAGTGCAATAAAAATGAGTAGGTACTTTGGGAGATCAACAAGAAAAAGTTGATGCAAAACAGATAACTTGCATGTTGATTAGCTCACAAAAAGCTTCTAAAAATGGATGGAAGTTGTCACTTTAAATATTGAGAGGAGCTAGCACAGTAACAATTGGGCAAATTCCTCTTAAGGTAGTGGCATACATAGGGTTAGCTTGCTATAATGCATAAAAGACCTAATTTATATGAACTATACAAGGATCAATCACCTTCCCACTCAACTAGTGTCATCTCAATTTTTTAGGGAGTTGCAAAAAATGACCCCGGAATTGTAAAACTTAAATTGCTCTACAATTAATGCACCAAATGATCTGAACCTCTATAGACATAAACTAGATAGTAATCCCTTTCCAAAAGTGGTTAAATACTGGATTTGGAACTCTTTAGAGAATTAGCACTCTTTGAAAGTTGACTTCATCTAAGGAAGAAGGATTAGTCAAATGAAGTGGCACCAAACAATGAACAAGAACTATATCTATTGCTTCAAGTTTATGCTACTTAGTGTACAAATGTTGTGGATTCTTTATATATTCTGTTGAGTACATGACCACGCCTTTTTCTTA
>CM035418.1:103835468-103840468 GCA_020310875.1 Ceratopteris richardii
TTGGTGGCAAAAGACCCTTCCATGATTGCAAAACACGATGAATGACAGTAACTGTAAGGTTTGGATCATTATGCACATTCGGATATGTGAAGAAAACCTTGGACATTACAGTTCCATTGTATACCAAAGCGCCAACCAAATGCATTTGCACAAGGACTTCATCTCCAATGTCCTTAGGGATGCGATAAAAATGTGGCAAACAAGTTTTTTTCTGATCCATACCATCGATCAACAAACACATATAACGCTCCGGATTTCTGAGTGCCTTACTTCGATGATGAATTGCTTTCTTTCTCTCTAATGCTTGACTCTCACGATGGTTGTTAAGAAGGTTTTTAAAATTATGCTTTTCCTGTGGTGTTGTAGCCCCTTTTGCCATGTTTTTCAAAGTGGCGCAAACTGAACATTCACCCATTCTAACTTTACGAGGAATAGAAACATTGTTAAACTCTTCCTTCCATAATCGAGTAAAGTGACGATACAACACATACTTCTCATTTCTATTTTCCATGTCTTCTCTATATATTTGAAATACCTCTCGACGAGTAAAGTTATCTGACAAGTGCAACCTTCCAGTTGTAGGCATAACTTCACAATGCAAGCTAAAATAGTTCATCATCCAATTCATTGCATGACGTCCAACAGATCCTTTGGTCCCAACATGGAACGTATCCAAAATGAGATCCCCATTCAAAAACCCTTGTTGAACCCTATGTATTCTAAAATTTCCTACACCCATTGCAATTTTAAATGCAGCCCTACAGCATGGCATCCCTTGAGTAAAGAAATATTCAAAACCAACACGCGTTACTGACATGTTATCCTCAATCATTTGCATGCAAGAAACAAGGTATATATCTTGCCTTTCACTATCTAAATGGAGGAATTTTTCTCTTATGTGCTTTAGTTTCTTCATCCCTAAATTATACAAGCATTTCAAACCACAACAATGCTTCACAATATCCAATGCAATCTGTCTATCTGAAGTAAGAAATTTAAATCTTTTTCGACTTACTTCACGAGACCTTCTTTTAAATCGTAGATTGAGCTTGCTTTGCTTTTTCGTTGCTCCACATGCACTTGAATCAGAAGGGAGATCAATGGTTGGATCAGATGGGAGATCAAGAGGTGCATTTGTATGAGCAGCATTGCACTGTGAATTGGATAACTTAAATGACTCAACAGAAAACATGGAATCATCAGCACGTTCTAAATCATAGGGATCATCACTTCTCTGGAAAGGCTCAACTGAGAACAATGAATCAATCTGAGCAGAGGAAGCTGATGCCCAAGCATCCACTGAAAAGATTGAGCTCATCTTCACTGAGTTCAGAGAAGACTGAAGATGAATGACCTTTTTAAATAAGTAGAAATCCGAGATCAAGTGAAGATATCACATCAAATGTCACATCAAGAAGATATGAAATCAAAAGCTTATTAAAGTACATTAAATAACATAAAACATCAAATTACATCAAATCACTTAATTACTCAAATATACACTAATAAGGGAACCAAAGATTTGATTCACTTTTGATTCAAATGATCTTTTTCTAACTTCATATGAGTCATTCAGTCTAAGCATTGTGAATGAATCAAAATATATCAAAGTTGTGTTCCAATAGGAATATATAATAAAATTGTTTGGATGAAATTTTACAAGAAGAAATTTTACAACTGGAATATATCCAAGTTGAGTTCCAACTGGAATATGCTATGCCATTGAACACTATACAAGAAGAAATTTTACATTTGGTTAAGATTTCAAGGATTAGGTTTTATTGTGGTCTTGGCTAGATATCAAAGAGGTAGATGAAAGTATATTGAAAAAGAATTATGTGTAAAAGAGGCACACAGAAAGTATATTCATACATTGATTTTCCATTTCAACAATGTGTTACAAGATAAATGTGAATATGAACTAAAGTGTGGAGGATAACACTATAAAGATGTCATTAATCTCACAACTTAGACCTAAGTTTCTCCCAAGCAACAGAATCTAAGAAAAAACATCTACATGAGATTAGAAATCCTCATGTACATACCATACTGTTGCCATTGAAGTTTAATTTCCATGCAAATGTATATAAATAGTTGCAAGGTTCTGTACTAGAATGTTTATTCAAAGTGATTTTCCATTTCAAGAGTGAGTTACAAGATAAATGTGAATATGAACTAAAGTGTGGAGGGTAATACTATGAAGATGTCATTAGTCTCCCACATTTAACACAACTTTGACTTGATTTTCTCCCAAGAAAGAGATTCTTAGAAACAAATCTCTACATGAGTTGAGACATCCTCATGGACATACCATACTCTTGCCATTGAAATGTAATTTCTATGCAAATGTATATAAATAGTTGTAAGGGTCTATGAATATTTCATTAAAGTGGCTCTGAAACAGCCTATTTGTGTGGGTGCTATTCCCTGGTTAGATAAGTTGACAGATTTAGTTAGCAAGTGGACTCATTCAGTTAGATCTAGTTAGTTTCTGGTTCAAGTTACCCAATTGCCTATAAATACCAGAGGAGGAGATCATTCTCATTTTCAAAATCCACGAGCAAGAGAGAGCAGCAGAGCACAGACAGCCATGGAGCACAGAGGTCAGCATACCAGCAAGCCAAGCCTGATGGAGAAGAAGAATGTTGGCAAAAGTACCAAGAGGTAGACAAAATCATAACTAAAAAAAAGATTCCAAAAAGATTCCCTCTGTATGTCTGTGTAAATTTCTCATTTTTAGGTCTCTATTTTTCTTGCCTGTCGAAATATGGATCCAAAGCATGTACAGGTCGATGCCTGGCATCGACTTTAAGGTGTAAGTCGATGCCAGGCATCGACTTAGGATTGCAAGTCGATGCCAGGCATCGACTTGCAGCCCCAAGTCGATGCCTGGCATCGACTTGCAGCAGCAAGTCGATGCCAGGCATCGACTTGTGGGTGCAAGTCGATGCCTGGCATCGACTTGCAGCCCCATGTCGATGCCTGGCATCGACTTGCTCCTGCAAGTCGATGCCTGGCATCGACTTGTGGGTGCAAGTCGATGCCTGGCATCGAATTGCAGCCCCAAGTCGATGCCAGGCATCGACTTGGTCCAAAAAAACGATGCCAAGCATCGACTTGCCAGCATCATCATGCACTGAAAAGTCGATGCCAGGCATCGACTTTTGGGTGCAAAATCGATGCTTGGCCTCGGCTTTTGGGCCCAAATCGATGCTTGGCATCGACTTTTGTGCCCAAGTCGATGCCAGGCATCGACTTTGTGTTCAAGTCGATGCCAGGCATCGACTTGAGGGTAAAAGTCGATGCCAGGCATCGACTTGGCCCAAAAGTCGATGCCAGGCATCGACTTGGGCCCTCAAGTCGATGCCTGGCATCGACTTGCACACAAAGTCGATGCCTGGCATCGACATGCACTAAAACATCGATGCCTGGCATCGACCTGAAGCTGAAAATCCATGCCTTGCATGGACATGGGCTGATATTTCTTATTGCTTGATATTTCCAATTGCTTTCAGGGATGCGGAGTACAAGGATGAAAGGCCCATTAAGAAGCTCAGAGTCACCATGGGCTCTGCTGACCAGCAACGTGACAAAGGCAGTGGTCACCAAGCAAAGGCAAAGAAAATTATTGCACCATTATCCTCTGAGAAGGCCAGCAACCCACTAGGAATATCCTCAGGTGGACAGAGTAGCATTAAAATTCCTGTGGAGGATCCAAGTATGAAGGAAAGGTCGAGGGAGACAGAGGTCACGAAGACAGATCGTCCACTTCGGGACATGACAAATCTCGAATGGTGCCTTCAGTACGTGGAAGAGAAGAATGCAGTCCTCCTTGTGTTCGCAGGGGCCTATGGCAGAGGAAAGATCACGACAACACAAGGTTTTCAGTATGGCCTTGTTTACAAATTGGATTATGAAGATGAAGATTCTGACAACCTGCTTTTCTTGGTGGAGACATCCAAGGGATTAAGAAATGTCATATGCAAGATGGAATTCTTGTGCCCAGAGTGCTGTGTTCCAGAGGAGCTAGCTCAGATGTGCAGAGACTCAGTGAATTTCATCAAGGACCTGATGCCATGGATACAGGGCAATATCATGCCAACACAGCACAAAAAGACGACCCCTGTAAAGGCAAAGGGTAAGCAGAGTGTGCAGAAAAAGCCCCAAAAGAAAAAGAAGATAATTGCAGAAGAGGACTTTTCTGACTCAAGCTCTAGCTCTGGGGACATTATTGTTGCACCTGGTGGAGAGCTTGCATCTGGTGTGCTTGGCACTGAGCAGAATAAGATGAGGGAGGACATAGCTAGAAGAAAAATTGTGAAGAAGGGGCAGTTGTTCCACCTGCCTATTAATATTATCCACAGGCCACCAGTGGATCCAGTCACAGGGAGGAGGCCCCTTGAGATCAGGGAGCCACATAATTTGCATGTCCAAAATCTTAAGAAGAAAATGAAAATTAATCCTCATGCTACTGTTGTGCCATTCCTTGTAATGGTGGATCCGCATGAGTGCAGCTGTGTGGAGGATTTCAATGAGAATTTGTTTGAGGAGTACACTTATTATGTGATTGGAGGTTCACACTCTGCAGAGGCTCGTAGACAGTTAGTGAAGGAGCACCCTACTACATTTTTCTTTAGGTATGCAGAGTGTAAGATATATGCTGGTCTTACAACTGAGGAAGCCAAGCTTCTTGCTTGGGATCACAACAACGATAATGACTACAGGCAGAAAATGTCCTCCATAGAGAGAATTCGGTTCTTCCACCATGAATACGAAGATTGTCTTGTGAAGGAAGCTGGGAGAATACATCCCAATCTACGAAAGCAATGCCTTATTGAGGTTGGAATTGCATTGGATGAGAATAGAAAATCAGATGCTTTGAGGAAATATGACCCATGGTTTCAACTGGCATTCAGATCAGGTGAGATCTGGGATCTTCAGGATAGAATCTTCACAATGTGGGAGCATAAGGAAGTCAAGGGCCAGAAGCAACGAAAGTC
>CM035418.1:103857968-103862968 GCA_020310875.1 Ceratopteris richardii
TAAATGATACTCCTTGCTTGAGCATCCTTTCTCATCCAAGTCTTCAAAATTGCAAGCTCCTCCCTAGTTGGAATACTAGGATCTGAAAATTCAGGCTTTTCTTCTTCTCCTGTAATGAATGCCATAAGGTGTTTGCTCATGAGGTGTGCTTCCATCCTCATGGACCATGCTGGATAGTTCTCCCTATCTAGCTTATCAATCTGCAAGCTTTCTCCCATCCTTGACCTTCTGTATCTGCAATTATTATGGTTTATGAGGATAAAGTGTACCTTTGATATGAGATTTGTCCTTCTTGATTCTTTTCGAATTCGTGCTTTGAACTTCTGCAGGTTGTCTTCAATAATTTGTCCTTGTCCTCCTTTATTTATGAAGAACTTCAATATCTGCACCAGTCAGAACTTCGATTGTCTTTTCTTCTCTTGTATTGCACCTTCAGCTCTGATACCACTGTTGGAGACTTCTTAATCTCCAAAGGTTTGATCTATACTAACTTAAGAACACTTCTATGTCAGTTGTAAACCAAACTTTACACAAATACTATCTTTCTTTACCAAAACTTCCATCAACACTTCTCTGAGTGAAGAAGTGTTCACTTCAGAAAGTCTGCTTCAGAAATCAACTTCATTACCTGCACATAACTTCAAATTTCTTCTAGCAAATGATGCACAAGTATTCGCAATACCTTTGCGCAATCATAATAATCATTAGTTCTCAAAACTAATCATCAAAAGTTTAATTTGATCCTTAAGATCAAAGATATGTCATAACTGTCTTCCAGAAGTAGCGCCTTCGACATGGTCAACTTCTTAAGTTGATTTCTCCCAATATATAATCCGTTTTGCTAAATGCTTTTAGCCATAGCTTCCTTATCTCCTAACTTAGATTTCAAGTGCTCACTCATCAAAAACTTTACAGTATACACTCAGATCTAAGCAAAATACTGAGACGGAAAAGTGCGCTACTCTCAGACTTCAATTTTCACATTCCACATATGAATGTTCCTATTGATCATTCTCACAGTAGGAGAGGAATTAGATTATGAAACTCTAGACACAGCTTCATTAGCTTCTCAATTAGATGTGTACAAAAGGAATCTTGATCCACATGATCAGACAGAGAGCACTCAGAGAAAAACCCGTCGCTATTTTCTGGGAAAAAACTCTCTACACATCTCTAAGACATTTGTCATCTACAAATGACTCTCATACATATTTCTTGTCAACATTAACTTATATATACATGGATTTAGACTCATCCCGCGTCTATGACATTGCTCCTTATCATCCTAAAGGTTTAGCTATACTCAGTTTACAAGATTCTTCACTTATATGTACATATGTGTACAAGACATCAATATGAAATCTTCTTCACTTTCACAAATGTCTTCCTTCACTTCATTCTGACCATAGGCTTTCTTCAAGATCTGTATAATCATCAATTTGTGATTGGCTTGTTCTAACAGCTCCCCCTCAATCACTAATTGTGATTATTCCATTCTTCTTCACTCCTGCCATCTCTTTGAATCTCTGTAGCTTAGGTCCATCCAAGCTCTTTGTCATCATATCTGCCACTTGTTCTTTTGTTGGAGTGTACATCACTTCAATCTCCTTATCAAGTACCTTTTCCCTCAAGAAATGATACTGAATCTCTATATGCTTAGTCCTGGCATGAAAAACAGGGTTAGCTGCCAAATACAAAGAACTCATATTATCTCCAAAAATAATTGGAGTACTATGATCAGTCTCAAAACTCTTCATCAAGGTCTTCAACCATATTACTTCCTTTGCAGCTTCTACCATCCCTTTATACTCAGCTTCTGTGGATGATAAAGCAACTGTATGTTGCTTCTTTGAACACCAAGAAACTAATTTATCTCCAACATAACAAAGATACCCATGAGTAGACCTTCTATCATCTGAATCACCTGCCCAATCTGCATCACTAAACACTTTGATTCTTGTGTCAGAAGTGAAACCATAATACAAACCTTCACTTAAGGTTCCTTTGATATATCTGAGTACCCTTTGGGCTGCAATCCAATGAGTCTTCTTTGGACAATGCATAAATTGTGACAACACACCTACTGCATATGATAGATCTGGCCTTGTCAAGGTAGCATAGATTAAACTACCTACCAAACTCTGATATTTCTTCATATCATTGAATTCTTCACCTCCATACCTGCTTAATTTATGATTTACCTCCAATGGTGTAGTTGAGGTCTTGCAATCCTCCATGTTAAACTTGACTAGAAGATTCTTCAAGTATCTCTCTTGTGAAACATATACTCCATGTTGAGTATACACAATCTGCATTCCTAGAAAATAAGATAAGTTTCCCAAATCACTTATCTTAAACTCCTTCTCTATTTGCCTTTTGAGTTCATTGATTCCTTGAGCATCTGTTCCTGTAACAATAATATCATCAACATAAATGCACATGTAAATGTATCCATTTTCACTTGCCTTCACTAGCAAGCTACTATCTGCCTTTGATGCTTGAAATCCACATTCATTCAAGAACTTAACCAATCTGTAATTCCAAGCTCTTGGGGCCTGCTTCAACCCATACAAAGCTCTCTTGAGCTTACACACATAATCTGATCCAATTGAATCCATAAAACCCTCTGGTTGCTCCATGTATACTTCATCTGCAATGTATCCATTTAGGAAAGCATTTTTCACATCCAATTGTGATAATTTCCATCCCTTACAAGCAGCAATAGCAATCAATGTTCTAATTGTAGACATTTTAGCAACAGGACTAAAGGTTTCATCATAATCTACCCCAAAAATTTGGGCAAAACCTTTGACCACAAGTCTAGCCTTGTATCTAGACACCTTACCATCTGCAAACCTCTTTGTTTTGTATACCCATTTACATCCAATAACTTTCTGATTCTTTGGTCTTGGTACTAATTCCCAAGTTTCATTTTCAAGTAGAGCATCATACTCTTCCTGCATTGCATTCTCCCAATTCTGTTTACCTTTGGCTTCTTCATAAGTGGTTGGATCTTCTTCTGTCTTTACAATGTAAGCATAATCTTTTGTTGTTAGGAAAGATGTATCATAACTATACCTTATAGGCTCTTTCCTTTCTCTTGTAGATCTTCTGATTTCTGCACTTCTTGAAGTTTCAGCCTCATTTGATTCTGGATCAAATCTTGGCCCTTCTTCTACATGATCCTGCAATCTACTTCTAGAGTCAACTTCATCAATACTTTCTTCATACACTTTTACTTTTGGCTTTCCTTTTCTTTGTATCTCTTCAACACCTGCATAATCATTTGTTGATCCTTTATACCATGTATTTTGCTCATCAAATGTCACATCTTTAGTAACAAGAAATTGCTTTGTAGATGGACTCCACAACCTGTAACCCATCTGTCTATCATCATATCCAATAAACACATACTTCTCTGCTTTTGGTTCTAGCTTATGTCTTAATTGTGAAGGAACATAAGCATATGCAATACATCCAAACACTTTACAATGATCAAGAGTAGGTTTCTTACCCCACCATGCTTCATAAGGGGTTCCTCCATCCAAAGCTTTACAAGGTAACCTATTCACAAGGTATGTTGCAGTGTTAATGGCTTCTGCCCATAAGTAATTTGGACAATTCTTTTCCTTCATCATGGCTCTTGCAAATTCTACAAGAGTCCTATTTCTCCTTTCTGCTACTCCATTCTGTTGAGGAGAGTACCTGCAAGTTACTTCTCTTTTTATACCTGCATTCCACAAATAGTCATCAAACTCTTTAGAGAAATACTCTCCCCCTCCATCTGACCTTAACCTCTTAAGCTTTTGCCCTGTGATCCTTTCTGCATAAGCATGAAAATGTTTAAATGTTTTGAAAACTTCTGATTTATCCTTGATTACATATAAAGTAATCCACCTGGTTGCATCATCAACAAACAACACATAATATCTGGATCCATTTATGCTATAGTCCCTTGAGGGACCCCATACATCTGTATGAACCAATTCAAGCATATTTGAATGCTTGTACCCTGATTTGTTATAAGAACCTTTATGTGCTTTACCTAATTGACAAGCTTCACACTTGTACACCATATGTTGCCCTTCAATATTTGGCAATCCAAGCACCACCTGATTCTTTGACATTTCCTTTATAGCTCTCTCATTGAAATGACCTAGCCTTTTATGCCATAGGTCTAATTCAGATACCTTTTGACTTCCATAGGTAAATAATGCATGTCCCACATTACCTTGGACTTTGAGAGTAAACAATCTTCCTTCCTTTTTCCCTGCAACTATGTTTCTATATCCCTGATTTGGATCTTGCACATAAACACCATCATTTGTGAATCTTACCTCATATCCTTTCTCCACAATTTGCCCTAAACTTATCAAATTTTTTGGAATAGTAGGAACATAAAGTACCTTGCTCAGAAGTATACTTCCACTTTTTGTCTTTACTGATCCAATGCTCTCCACTTTATGTTTGGTATTATCACCTGTTTGAACTGTATGTCCATTCACCTTTGCTTCCATATCAGTCATCAAAGATAGATTCCCACTCAGATGATTGCTACACCCTGAGTCAATATAAAACACTCTTTGATCTTCTCCCATTGATTCATGAGTTGCATTCAAGATAAGAGTCATATCATCTTTCTGGTCTGATGCATAATTATAATAATTGTTGTTGTAGGACTGAGATTGGAAGTTTCTTCCTCCTCCTCTACCATATGATGTCCTACCACCTCTTCCTCTGAAGTTGCCTCTTTGGTTTCTGCCTCCTCTACCTCTTTGATTATAATTCTGATTATTGCTTCCACCATTTTGATTGTTATACCAACAATCATTTGCCAAATGATTAGTTCTGCCACAAATCCAACAAGCTTTAGCATTATCTTTGTTCTTACCTCCTCTTCCTTTACCTCTGAAATTCATCTTTCCTTTTGTGAAGTTGGCTTGATTTGAATTCCCTTCATCATCATTCGATTGCTTTTCCTTGCCATTCTTTTTCTTGTC
>CM035418.1:103867968-103870468 GCA_020310875.1 Ceratopteris richardii
GTATGTGTATGTGTATGTGTATGTGTATGTGTATGTGTATGTGTATGTGTATGTGTATGTGTATGTGTATGTGTATGTGTATGTGTATGTGTATGTGTATGTGTATGTGTATGTGTATGTGTATGTGTATGTGTATGTGTATGTGTATGTGTATGTGTATGTGTATGTGTATGTGTATGTGTATGTGTATGTGTATGTGTATGTGTATGTGTATGTGTATGTGTATGTGTATGTGTATGTGTATGTGTATGTGTATGTGTATGTGTATGTGTATGTGTATGTGTATGTGTATGTGTATGTGTATGTGTATGTGTATGTGTATGTGTATGTGTATGTGTATGTGTATGTGTATGTGTATGTGTATGTGTATGTGTATGTGTATGTGTATGTGTGTATGCATGTGTATATGCGTGCATGTGTGTATGTATTATGTGTGTATATGTGTAAAAGTAAAAAACCCTAATCCTAAAACCCTAACCCTAAAACATGTATATGTGTGTTTGGGTGGATGTATATGTGATGTGTGTGTATGTGTATGTTCATGTATGCATGTGTGTGTACACGTGTGTGCATGTGTATGTGTGTGTGTATGTATGCATATGCATATGCATATGCATATGTGTATGTAATATGAATGCATCTGTGTTTATGTATCTCTATGTCTCTCTCTTTCTCTCTATCTATATCTCTCTCTTTATCTCTCTCTCTCTTTCATCTCTCTCTCTCCCTCTTTCTCTCTCTCTCTTATTCTCTCTCTCTCTCTCTATCTCTCTCTATCTCTATTTATAATAAAGAACAAAACAATCACTTACATCGATGTAATTCTTTTAAATGCTCTCGTCAAAGCCCAATTGACATCCTCTCTTGTCAAATTCCAAAGAATCAATGCCAAAAATCTCCTGCAAAACAAAAGAAAAGAGAAATTCAAAAACCCTAATCCTAAAACCCTAATCCTAAAACCCTAACCCTAAAACATGTATATGTGTGTATGTGTGTATGTATATGTGATGTGTGTGTATGTGTATGTGCATGTATGCATGTGTGTGTATAGATATGTGAGTGTGTATACATATGTGAGTGTGTATTAATATGTGTGTGTATGTAATATGCATGTGTGTATGTATGTATGTGTGTGTACATGCATATGTGTGTGTGTGTATGTATGAATATGCATGTGTGTATGCACATATGTGTGTGTATACATATGTGAGTGTGTATGTAATATGCATGTGTGTATGTATGTATGTGTGTTTGTACATGCATATGTGTGTGTATGTATGTATGCATATGCATGTGTATGCTCATATGTGTGTGTATACATATGTGAGTGTGTATTTATATGTGTGTGTATGTAATATGCATGTGTGTATGCATGTATGTATGTGTGTGTACATGCAAATATGTGTGTATGTATCTCTCTCTTTCTTTCATCTCTCTCTCTCTATCTCACTCTATATCAATCGAAAACAAAAGAATCACTTACATCGATGTAATTGTTTGGAGCATTGTCGTCAAAGTCCACTTAATGTTTTCCTTCGTTGAATTTCAAAGAACTAATGCCAAAAATTGCCTGCAAAAAAAAAGAAAAGAGAAATTCATAAACCCTAAGCCTAAACCCCTAACCCTAAAACATGTATATGTGTGTATGTGTGTATGTATATGTGATGTGTGTGTATGTGTATGTGCATGTATGCATGTGTGTGTATACATATGTGAGTGTGTATACATATGTGAGTGTGTATATATATGTGTGTGTGTATGTAATATGCATGTGTGCATGTATGTATGTGTGTGTGTACATGCATATGTGTGTGTATGTATGTATGCATATGCATGTGTGTATGCACATATGTGTGTGTATACATATGTGAGTGTGTATGTAATATGCATGTGTGTACGTATGTATGTGTGTGTGTACATGCACATATGTGTGTATATATGTATGCATATGCATGTGTGTATGTATACATGTGTGTGTGTGTACATGTGTGTATGTATATGTGTGTATACATGTATGTATGTATGTGAGTATGAGAATGAATATTTGTGTGTATGTATATGCATGTATGTATCTAATATGCATGTGTGTATGTAATATGCATGTTTGTATGTAATATGCATGTATGTATGTATATGTGTGTATGCATGCGAGTATGTAATATGTATGTGTATGTATATGCATGTGTGTATGTAATATGTATGTGAGTGTGTATGTAATATGCATGTGTGTATGTAATTTGTATGTGAGTATGTGTATGCATATGTGTGTGTATGTATGTATGCATCTCTCTCTCTATCTCATTCCCTTTCTATTTCATCTCTCTCTCTTTCACTCTCTCTCTTTCACTCTCTCTCTATCTTTCTCTTTCATCTCTCTCTCTTTCTTTCTCTCTCTCTCTCTCTTTATGTTTCTCTACATCTCTCTCTTTCTCTCATCTCTCTCTCTATCTCATTCTATATCAATCGAAAACAAAACAATCACTTACATCGATGTAATTGT
>CM035418.1:103880468-103885468 GCA_020310875.1 Ceratopteris richardii
CGATGCTTGGCATCGAATTCCAGTTGATAAGTCATATTCTAAGTGTGCATGAAATCACCTAAAGTTTTGGTGTCCAAAAGATCAAGACTTTATGCGGGAAGTCGATGCCTGGCATCGAATCCCTGCTGAAAAGTGGCCAAAAACACTCCAAGTCGATGCCCGGCATCGAATTCTCGTTGCAAATCGATGCTAGGCATCGAATTCTAATTTTAAACAGGCGCTCTTACTAAAACAGGTAAGATTTCCAGTTTTGGAAGGTCATACAGGGTCATCTTGTGAGAGCCATAACTTGAGTTCTAGAGATCTGTTTGATGCATATCATAGCTTGTTGGAAAGCTCTACTCTTCTAGTTTCAGCCTATAAAGTTTCATGGAGAAATAATACTTGAGCTAGGAGAAATTAGCAAAATATTGAAGGTATGTCATTTCGGTGACTAGGAATTTCTGTAGAAGCAAAGTTCTCACTTTAGGCTATCATTTCTCAAAGTTTGGAGTGGCAATGAGTTAATGGTGACCATAGAGGTGTTCTAGTGTCACCTTAATTCATTTCTTGTGGTGTTTCATACATCAACAAGTGGTATCAGAGCAGAAAGATTCTCGAGAGCAGAAGACGACAAAGGTACGAGAAGTTTTGTAAAGTTTTCCATTAAAGTTTGAAAGTGAAGCATTTGAAGACACAAGGCATCAAAAGGTTACTTCAAAAGTATCCTCATACACAAAGAACTTCAAAAGGTATTATCCTTTATCCTTTAAGCTCACAGGTTGCAGCAGAAGGAAAGAACTATGGCAGATCATATCTCGATTGACAAACTGGACAGAGATAATTACCCCGCATGGGTAATGAGAATGGAAGCCTTACTTATGAGTAAAGATCTCATGATATATGTAACAGGTGAAGAAGAGAAGCCAATATTTGAAGATGAAAGCCGACCAAAGAAAGAAGAACTTGATGCTTTAAAGCATTGGCAGAAGAAGGATGCAAGTGCAAAAGCTTACATTTACAATACAATCTCTGATCATTTGCTACCACACATCAGAGGATTGGAATCATCTGAAGATATATGGAATGCATTGGAATATCATTTCCAAAGCACTACTAAAGCACAGAAAGCAAGTCTATGGTCAGAGTTTACGACATTCAAGAAGAAGCCAAGTCAAACCATTAGTGATTATGTCACTAAGATGAAGGATCTTGCAGACAGTCTTGGATCCATAGATGAAGATGTTGAAGATCACAGATTGATTGCTCAGCTACTTGCAGGTTTGAGAGGGGATGAAAGGTGGAAACCTTTTGTCTTATCAACAGAACTTTCGTTAAATCATTATGTTCCAGATTTGAACCAGTTGCTTGGTTTGATGCTCACATATGAGCAAGACTTGAAGGGAGATGGAGATAAAGGACAAAGTTTTGCAATGTACGTGAAGAACAAGAAGAAAGGAGATAAAGGTAAAGCAAAGGATGAAGAGGAGTCTAGTTCTCAAGCTTATTATACAAGAGGTAAAGGCACTGGTAGAGGAAGAGCAAGAGGATTTGGAAGAGGAAGAGGTAATCAAAATAACAACAAGAAGGCTTGCTGGATCTGTGGATTGAGTAATCATTTGGCTCATGACTGTTGGCACAACCAACAAGGATCAAACCAGAATCAAAATAACAATAGCAGAGGCCGAGGTGGAAGATATCAAAGTAATTTTCAAAGAGGTAGACAAAGTCAAAGAGGAGGCTATGGTAGAGGTGGAGGAAGAAGTTGGGGACAGAATCAATCCTACAACACCACCTACTACAACTATGCAAATGACACACAGAATGAAAGTCATACATCATTGATGATGAACTCAATCAACACATCAGATAAAGAAGATCTAAAGGTATTTTACATTGACTCTGGATGTTCTAATCATTTGTCAGGAAACATAGAATTGATGTCAGAATTGGAAAAAGGTATTTCGAGTCACACAGTTCAAACTGGTGATAATACAAGACATAGTGTACATTCAATTGGAAAAGTGAAATGCAAGAGTGGAGTAGATTTGCTAACCAATGTTTTGTATGTTCCTACAATACCTAAAAACTTGATTAGTGTGGGACAGATAGTTGAAAAAGGTTTTCAAGTCAGGTTTACAAATGAAGGAGTATTTGTGAAAGATCCAGAGAATGGATATAATCAGATTGTCTCTGGTAAGAAAGAAGGTAGACTCTTTACTTTAAGAGTGCAAGGAAACATTGGTCAAGCTTTGCTCACACATGGTGAAGCAGTGATTACAGAACTTGATCTCTGGCATAAGAGATTAGGTCATTTCAATGAAAGAGGAATTAAAGCTATGGTTGCTAATCAGTCTGTACTAGGATTACCAAATGTGCAAAGTCAACATATGGTTTATAAATGTGAAGCATGTCAAATGGGTAAAGCACACAGGTTACCATTTCAGAAGAAAGGATTCAAACATGATGGAGTACTTGAGCTCATTCATACAGATGTATGGGGACCAACAAAAGAAGGATCTATCAGTGGCTCAAGGTACTATGTTCTTTTTATTGATGATGCTACAAGATGGATAACATTATATGTTTTGAAGGAAAGATCAGAAGTGTTTGGAGCCTTCAAGCATTTTCATGCATATGCAGAGAGAGTAACAGGTCAAAAGCTTAAAAGACTGAGGTCTGATGGAGGGGGAGAATACTTCTCCCAAGAGTTCAATGATTATCTTTGGAATGCAGGTATTAAGAGAGAAATAACTTGCAGGTATACACCACAACAAAATGGTGTAGCAGAAAGAAGGAACAGGACTTTGGTTGAGTTTGCTAGAGCTATGCTAAAGGAGAAGAACTGTCCAAATTATCTTTGGGCTGAGGCTGTAAATACAGCTACATATCTTGTGAATAGATTACCATGTGCAGCTTTGAATGGAATGACTCCATATGAAGCTTGGTGGGGTAAGAAACCAACACTAGATCATTGTAGAGTGTTTGGATCAATTGCATATGCTTATGTGCCATCACAGCTTAGGCATAAACTTGAACCAAAGGCAGAAAAATATGTGTTCATTGGTTATGATGAAAAGCAGATGGGTTACAGGTTGTGGAATCCTCTAACAAAACAATTTCTTGTTTCTAGAGATGTTACATTTGATGAACAGAAAAGTTGGTATGCAGATCAAAGTCATACAACTGAAGAATTTGAAAAAGAGGTAAGAAGATGTGAGAAAGGAAAATCAATTGTGCAGGTAAATAGAGATGAAGACTATATGCAAGCAAGTACATCCACAAGTGGATTAACAAGAAGAAATGAAGAAGCTCCTATATTTGATGAAGAGGTGTATCCAGACACATATGAAGAATGTGAACCAAGAAGGTCAAGCAGGACTAGAAGACAACCAGAAAGGTATTCTTATGATACTTCTTACATAACTCAGAAGAACTATGCATATATGGTCAAAGATGATGAAGAACCTCAGAACTATGATGAAGCTAAAGGTAAGAAGCAATGGGAAGAAGCAACGAAGGAAGAGTTCAATGCACTAGAGGAGAACAAGACATGGGAACTTGTTCCTAAACCAAATGGTAAGAAAGTAATTGGAAATAAATGGGTTTATAAAGTAAAGAAGCTTGCAGATGGAAGTATAGCCAGATACAAAGCTAGATTGGTGGTGAAAGGCTATGCCCAGACCTATGGCATAGATTATGATGAGACATTCAGTCCCGTAGCTAAGATGTCAACTATAAGGACAATCATTGCTATTGCAGCTTCAAAAGGATGGACTCTAAGTCAATTGGATATAAAAAATGCATTCTTGAATGGATACATATCAGATGAGGTATACATGGAACAACCTCAAGGGTTTATAGATTCCAGGTATCCAAATTTTTTTTGCAGGTTGAGAAGAGCATTGTATGGATTGAAGCAAGCTCCAAGAGCTTGGAACTATAGACTGGTGAAGTATCTCAATGATCTTGGATATCAAAGTTCAAAAGCAGACCCAAGTCTACTTATCAGAAGAACAGAGGAAGGTACAATCTACATTTGTATTTATGTAGATGACATTATAATCACAGGTACTTCAGATGAAGGAATCAAGGAGGTAAAGAGATTGCTTGAAAAAGAATTCAAGATCAGTGACCTAGGAAAGTTATCATACTTTCTTGGAATGGAAGTTACTTATAGAGATCATGGCATATATGTATCACAAGAAAGGTATCTTCTGAATTTATTGAAGAAGTTTGATATGGAAAATTGCAGAGAAACTTCAACTCCACTTGAAGTTAATCACAAGCTCAGTAAATATGATGGTGCAGAATACAAAGATATGAGGAAGTATCAATCTCTTGTGGGTAGTTTGATTTATGCTACACTAACAAGACCTGATCTTAGTTATGCAGTGGGAGTTTTGTCACAATTCATGCATTGTCCAAAGGACCCACATTGGATTGCAGGTCAAAGAGTTCTCAGATATATCAAAGGAACTATAAAGGAAGGATTATATTATCCTTTTACTTCAGATTTGAAGTTGAGAGCCTACAGTGACTCAGACTGGGCAGGTAACCAGGATGACAGAAGATCAACTCATGGTTACATGATATACATTGGTGATAAGCTTGTAAGTTGGTGTTCAAAGAAACAACATACAGTAGCATTATCATCAACTGAAGCAGAGTACAAAGGACTTGTGGAAGCAGCTAAGGAAGTCATATGGATGCAGACATTGTTCAAGAGCTTACGCATTGATCAAGGTACACCTACAATACATGGAGATAATATGAGTTCACTTTATCTTGCAGCAAATCCAGTATTTCATGCAAGGACAAAGCACATAGAGATACAGTATCATTTTCTCAGAGAAAAGGTAATGGAGAAGGAGATTGAAGTGGAGTACATTTCTACTAAAGATCAGTTAGCAGACATAATGACAAAGAGCTTGGATGGTGTGAAGACCAGCAGATTCAAAAGCATGGCAGGAGTAAAAGAAAAGAAGATGATATGAAGAAACAGGGAATGTCAATTAGTG
>CM035418.1:103918414-103920914 GCA_020310875.1 Ceratopteris richardii
TCCTAGTGTTCCAACTAGGGAGGAATTAGGCAAGAGTAATAAAGATGGAGTTAAAGCTTGCTGGATTTGTGGTAAGACAAATCACTTAGCTAATGATTGTTGGCATAATGCTCAGAATAATGGTGGATGTAATCAGAATTTTAATTCAAGAGGAAGAGGTGGCAGAAATCAAAGAGGTAATTTCAGAGGTAGAGGTTACTTTGGAAGAAATGCAGGTAGAGGACTCCAAAGTCAACAATACAACAATACCTACTACAATTATGCTTCAGATCAGAAGGAGGATTCAACATTGATAATGAATGCAACTTGTGAAAGGCAAAGTGAAGACCAAAGAGTCTTCTACATTGAGTCAGGGTGTAGCAATCACTTGAGTGGCAATATAGCTTTGATGACTGATTTGGAGAATAAGATAACTAATCATGTTGTTCAAACAGGTGACAATACAAAGCATAATGTGATGTCAATTGGATCAGTGAAGGCCAAGGATGGTAGTACTCTCTTGAGTAAGGTTTTGTATGTTCCTACAATTCCTAAGAATCTGATAAGTGTAGGACAAATTGTTGAAAAAGGTTATGAAGTTAGGTTCACTAATGAAGGAGTGTTTGTGGAAGACCCTAGCAATGGGTATAAACAAATTGTTTCAGGAAAGAAAGAAGGAAGATTGTTCACATTGAAGATCCAAGGCAATGTTGGTCATGCCTTGTATACCTATGGAGGACATAAGATCTCTGAGTTAGAACTTTGGCACAAAATGCTTGGACACTTTAATGAAAGAGGTATCAAAGATATGGTTAATAATGGTTCAGTGCTTGGATTGCCTAATGTTGCATGTCAACATATGACATACAGATGTGAGGCATGTCAATTAGGTAAGGCTCATAAGAAATCTTATTCCAAGCATGGTTTTATGTATTCAGAAAAGCTTGAGTTCGTACACACAAATGTGTGGGGACCATCAAAAGATTTCAGTATCAATGGTTCAAGGTATTATGTGATTTATGTTGATGATGCTACCAGATGGATCACTATATATGTGATCAAACATAAATCAGAGGTATTCAATACATTCAAACATTATCATGTGTATGCAAAGAGAATTATAGGTCATAAGTTGAAGAGACTAAGGTCAGATGGAGGGGGAGAGTATTTCTCTATTGAATTCAGTGATTACTTGTGGAATGCAGGTATAAAGAGAGAGGTTACTTGCAGGTACTCTCCTCAAAAAAATGGTGTAGCAGAAAGGAGGAATAGAACTCTTGTTGAGTTTGCAAGATTCATGATGAAGGAGAAAAATTGCCCAAATTATTTGTGGGCTGAGGCTGTAAATACAGCTACTTATTTGGTTAATAGATTACCATGTAAAGCTTTGCAGGGTATGACATCATATGAGGCATGGTGGGGTAAGAGACCTACTCTAGATCATTGCAAAGTATTTGGATGTTTGGCATATGCATATGTGCCATCTCAATTGAGGGATAAATTGGAGCCTAAAGCTGAAAAATATGTGTTTATTGGATATGATGATAAGCAGATGGGATATAGGTTGTGGAGTCCATCCACAAAAAAATTCCTTTTGTCTAAGGATGTTACATTTGATGAGCAAGGTACTTGGTATGCAGGTACAATAAATATTTATGCAAGTGATGAAGAAATTGTTGATCAAAAGAAAGGTAAATCAAAGGTTTAGATAGTTGATGAAGAGAAGAACAATGAAGTATAGGTTGAAATAGAATAAGTGCCAAGGTTTGATCCAGAATGTGTTGAACCAGAAACCTCAAGAAGTGGAGAACTCAGAAGGTCAACAAGACACAAATGGCAACCTACAAGGTATAGCTATGACACTTCTTTTTTGGCTACCAAAGATTATGCTTATATGGTAAAGGCAGATGAAGATCCTTCTACATATGAAGAGGCAAAAGGTAAGGAAAATTGGGAGAAAGCTATGCAGGAAGAGTATGATGCATTGATGGAGAATGAGACTTGGGATTTGGTTCCTAAACCAAATAGTCAGAAGATCATTGGGTGCAAATGGGTCTATAAGACAAAGAGATTTGTAGATGGAAGTGTGTCTAGGTATAAAGCTAGACTTGTTGTGAAAGGGTTTGCTCAGACATATGGTGTAGACTATGATGAGACCTATAGTTGTGTGGCAAAGATGACAACCATCAGGACACTCATAACTATTGCTGCATGTAAAGGTTAGAAATTATGTCAATTAGATGTGAAGAATGCTTTTTTAAATGGTTATATTTCAGACGATGTTTTCATGGAGCAACCACAAGGATTCAGAGATGAAAAGTATCCAGGGTATGTATGTAAGCTCAAGAGAGCTTTGTATGGTTTGAAACAAGCCCCAAGGGCATGTAATTATAGACTTGTGAAGTTCTTGAAAGAACTAGGATTTCAAGTATCAAAGGAAAATAGTAGCTTGCTTGTTAAAGCAAGTGATGATGGGTTCATTTACATGTGCATATATGTTGATGATATAATTCTTACAGGT
>CM035418.1:103925914-103930914 GCA_020310875.1 Ceratopteris richardii
GCTAATGTACATATGTTTTAAAGATCTTTACTATCTGAATCTTCTCTTTACTCCATGAAGTTGGAATTCAATCTTTTCTTCATTTCTTCACTTCTAGGCTTTATATAATCACCAATTGTTGATTGTCGTGCTCCAACAGCTCCCCCTCAATTATCAATTGTGATTACCTGCATCTTCTTTATCCCTGCCATATCTTTAAACCTCTGCAACTTTGGTCCATTTTGTCATCATATCTGCAAGTTGATCCTTTGTAGGAGTATGCATAACTTCTATTTCTTTATCAACAACCTTCTCTCTCAAAAAATGATACTGAATCTCAATAGGTTTAGTTGTAGCATGGAATACAGGATTTGCTGCCAAATATAAAGAACTCATATTGTCTCCACAAATGATAGGAGTACTTTGAACAATATCAAAACTCTTCATAAGAGTCTTTAACCATATTACTTCCTTTGCAGCTTCTACCATACCTTTGTATTCTGCTTCTGTAGATGCTAAAGCAACTATATTTTTCTTCTTGGAGCACCATGAAATTAACTTATCTCCCACATAACACAAGTATCCATGTGTTGATCTTCTATCATCAGAATTACCTGCCCAATCTGCATCACTATATATTTTGACTCTTGTATCTGAAGTAAATCCATAGTACAATCCTTCTTTAAGTGTGCCCTTGATGTACCTAAGTACTCTTTGTCCTGCAATCCAATGTTCCTTTCTAGAACTGCATGAATTGAGATAGAACTCCAACTGCATATGATAAGTCAGGTCTTGTTAATGTAGCATAAATCAAGCTACCCACCAAACTCTGATAGAGCTTCATATCTTTGAATTCCTCTCCTCCATATCTAATCAATCTATGATTCACTTCCATTGGAGTTGGTGCTATCCTGCAATCTTCCATTTTAAATTTGGTTAGCAAATTTTTCAGATACCTTTCTTGAGTTACATATACTCCATGCTGAGTATATGAAATCTCCATTCCCAAAAAGAATGACAAATTTCCCAAATCACTGATTTTGAATTCTTTCTCCATCTGCTTCTTAATCATGTTTTTACCTTTGTCATCTGTTCTTGTAAGTATTATGTCATCAACATAAATACAAACATAAATAAATCCATCCTCACTTGCTTTGACTAACAAGCTACTATCTGCCTTTGAAACTTGAAATCCAAGTTCCTTTAAGAACTTAACAAGCCTATAATTCCATGCCCTTGGGGCTTGCTTCAACCCATACAAAGCTCTCTTGAGCTTACAAACATAATTTGGATACACGATCTTTGAAACCATCTGGTTGTTCCATGTAAACTTCATCTGAAATAAAACCATTAAAAAATGCATTCTTCACATCTAATTGAGATAATTTCCAACCTTTGCAAGCAGCAATTGCTATGAGAGTCCTTATGGTTGTCATTTTTGCAACAGGACTATAAGTTTCATCATAGTCCACACCATATGTCTGTGCATATCCTTTTACAACAAGCCTGGCTTTGTATCTAGATATACTTCCATCTGCAAAGCTTTTTGTTTTGTAGACCCATTTACATCCAATGATCTTCTGACTATTTGGTTTATGAACCAAATCCCAAGTCTCATTTTCCATCAGTGCATCATACTCCTCTTGCATAGCTTTTCCCCAATTCTTCTTTCCTTTGGCTTCATCATATGTGGATGGTTCTTCATCTGCTTTTAACATGTAAGCATAATCTTTAGTAGTCAAGAATGAAGTATCATAGCTATACCTTGTAGGCTGCCATTTGTGCCTAGATGACCTTGTGACTTCTCCACTTCTTGAAGTTTCTGGTTCATCACATTCTGGATCAAACCTTGGCACTTCTTCAACTTCAACCTATACTTCATTGTTCTCATCTTCATCAAATATTTGAACCTTTGATTTACCTTTCTTTTGATTCACAACTTCTTCAACATCTGCATGAACATTAAGTGTACCTACATACCAAGTACCTTGTTCATCAAATGTAACATCCTTAGACACAAGGAATTGCTTTGTGGATGGACTCCACAACCTATAACCCATCTGCTTGTCATCATAACCAATGAATACATACTTCTCTGCTTTAGGTTCCAATTTATGCCTCAATTGTGATGGCACATATGCATATGCCAAGCATCCAAATATTTTACAATGATCCAAGGTAGGTCTCTTACCCCACCAAGCTTCATATGGTGTCATACCCTGCAAGGCTTTACATGGTAACCTATTGACCAAATATGTGGCTGTGTTCACAACCTCAACCCACAAATAATTAGGGCAATTTTTCTTCTTCATCATTGACCTTGCAAACTCAACAAGAGTTCTATTTCTTCTTTCTGCTACCCCATTTTGTTGAGGAGAGTACCTGCAAGTAACCTCTCTCTTTATACCTGCATTCCACAAATAATCACTGAACTCATTAGAGAAATACTCTCCCCCTCCATCTGATCTAAGTCTCTTCAACTTTTGACCTGTAATTCTTTATACATATGCATGTTAGTGTTTAAATGTATTAAACACTTCTGACTTGTCTTTGATCACATAGATTGTAATCCATCTGGTAGCATCATCAACATATATGACATAATATCTTGAACCATTTATACTAAAGTGCTTTGAAGGACCCCACACATCTGTATGTACCAATTCAAGTCTTTCTGAATACATAAAACCATGCTTATTATATGATTGTTTATGAGCCTTACCTAATTGGCATGCTTCACATCTGTATGTCATGTGTTGACCTGCAACATTAGGCAATCCAAGCACTGAACCATTGTTAACCATTTCTTTGATACCTCTTTCATTAAAATGTCCAAGTCTCTTATGCCAAAGATCCAATTCAGACACCTTTTTCTCTCCATATGTAAAGATAGCATGTCCAACATTACCTTGTATGTTTAATGTGAAGAGCCTTCCTTCCTTCTTTCCTGTAACAATTTGTTTATACCCTTGACTAGGGTCTTCAACATAAACTCCATCATTAGTGAACCTTACCTCATATCCTTTTTCCACAATTTGTCCTACACTGATCAAGTTCTTTGGAATTGTAGGAACATATAGAACCTTACTCAAGATAATACTTCCATCTTTGGATTTAACTCAACCAATTGACTTTACTTTGTGCTTTGTATTGTCACCTATTTGAACTGTGTGATTGATTGCCTTATGATCTAAATCAGTCATCAAAGCAATATTTCCACTCAGATGATTGCTACATCCTGAGTCAATATAAAATACTCTCATGTCTTCATGTGAGGCTTCACATGTTGCATTCATAATAAGAGTCGAATCTTCTTTCTGATCTGATGCATAATTGTAGTAGGTGTTATTATACAATTGATTTTGGAAGTTTCTTCCTCCACCTCTTCCAAAAGAATTCCTACCACCTCTACCTCTGAAGTTTCCATTCTGAAATCTGCCACCTCTTCCTCTTTGATTAAAGTTCTTATTAACATTACCATTGCTTTGATTATTATGCCAACAATCATGAGATAGGTGATTGGTCTTACCACATATCCAACAAGCTCTGACATTATCTTTGTTATTTCTGCCTCTTCCTCTACTTCTACCACTACCTCTTCCTCTACTACTGCCACTACCTCTTCCTCTTAGGAAGTTTACTTGACTTGGAGTACCTTCATCTTCAACTGATTGTTGCTTTCCTTTGCTAGCTTTCTTCTTGTCTTTAGAATACATTGCATGACCTGCACTCTTATCAACATCTCCTTTGATATCATCCTCAAAAGTTAGCATATGTCCTAACAGTTGATTCAAATGAGGAGTGAAATGATCTAATGAAAGTTTTGTAGAAAAAATAAAAGGCTTCCACTTCTCATCTCCTCTTAGTCCTGTGAGAATTTGTCTTACCAACTTATATTCTTCAATATCTTCATCAACTGCACCTAAAGAATCAGCAATGTCTTTCATCTTTGTCACATAATCAGATATTGATTGTGAAGCCTTCTTCTTGAAGGTAGTAAACTCTGCCCATACTGAAGCTTTCCTTGATTTGGTTGTATTATGGAAATTCTCTTCCAAAGCATTCCAAATGTCACTTGCACTTTCAAGTCCTCTGATATGAGGAAGCAAATAATCATTCACTACCATGTAGATTATGCTCCTTGCTTGAGCATCCTTCTTCATCCAAACCTTTATATCTGCAAGCTCCTCCCTAGTTGGAACACTAGGATCTTTGAAATTTGGCTTTTCTTCCTCTCCTGTGATGTATCCCATCAGATCTTTGCTCATAAGGTGAGCTTCCATTCTCATAGACCAAGCTGGATAGTTCTCTCTATCCAACTTCTCAATTTGGAGACTATCTCCCATCCTTTCCTCACCTGTACGATCAAATCTTTAATCCTTATAAGGAATGAATGTACCTTAGCTTTGAATGTTGCCTCTTCGGATCCTTTTGATAAAATTTATGTGTCTTCCTTCATCCTTTCTTCCACACTTTCTCCTTTTGAACCTTCAAGATGTGAAATTTGTATATCTATAGTAGTCGGGGTCTTCCTTTCCTCAATTTTGATACTTCCTACTCTGATACCACTCATGCAGAGTGTTAATCTCCAAAAGAAAAAGCTATTCTTGATGTCAGACCACCTCTAAATCAAGAATAACTTTAGACTTCAACCAATTTTGGAAGACAATCACCAAACTATCAAGAAATTAGCTAACTGTGAAGAAAGTCATTTCACAGAAAAGTTTGCTGCACATTAGTCACTCATTGATTAACCATTTGTGTAAAGTTTCTGATGAAACTTTGTAGAATGTGTCACCTAGAGTATGTGCACCTCCTCCAAGTTAAAACACTTCAAAAGCTTCAGTAGATTATGAGAAATGCTTCAAACAATTCACCTATGTCTGAAACTACCTTCCTGTAGAATCGACTTTGACACCTGCACCTTCTAACACATAGTTCTCCCAAACTAGAACCCCTTTAAGCAAATGCTTTTAGCCATAGATGGCTTACCTTCCAACTTAGATTTTGACTCCTCATTT
>CM035418.1:103945914-103973414 GCA_020310875.1 Ceratopteris richardii
CATCTAAAGATTGTAGTTAAAGAACAGAATTGAACCAAAGAACTAGGAGTGGGGCGCGTACATACTAAGTTTTTCGGGGATTATGATGGCACTACCTTGCATTTTCTTGCTCGTGGGTATGGGGAATGCATTGGACTTCTGTTGAAGAATGCAGGAGTAATGGTTCAAAACATAGATAGGACTTCCATTGACATGGCTGAGTTGCATGATGAAAAACAAAAAGTATCGATGCTTCAAGAAAACATGGTTCCCAAAGCCCTGGAAATGAATTCAAGGTGTATTAATGGCGGGCATGGACTTGCAATTTGGTGATGTACAAGGAAATGAATGAATAGATGGGTTGCCATACTGAAGAAGCAATGCTGACACACCTCCTCTTTGTTGTTCAACCTATATTTTCTTAGAAGAGAAAGGGGCCACCGCTGAATCAACATCAAAAGGAAGTGATGCAGCAGTGCGAGAAGTGAAGAAAGATAGCAACCGTGGATCAAGGGCTGTTGGGAGGCATCTCTCGAGTTCTTTCGTGAGCTTTTCGTGCATGAGAGTGAAGAGGAATCGTCGGAGACACACATGTGGCCAAAGGAGTAACAGCAAATCAAGCACGGACAAGGCAAGAGGAAAGCCTCGAGGTAGAAAGGCACTTGTGGTTTGGAAGGTCAGAGCAATAGAGAAGCATGTAAGGGAAGAGAGGGCATGGTTCAGTTGTGAATGAGTGGAGTGTATCCACAGGCTGCTCCAACGCCACCTAGATCTATGGTCTAGAGAAGTTGCTGCTAAAACATAACTATGACAAGGATTTTGGGGCCACTGTGCGGGTAATTTGAGAAGAAAGGGAGGTTTCGGTAATCGTCTGCAAATACTACCTTGGCTGGACTTGAAAATTTGCAGAGGAAAAGGGCTTTGCATGGAAGAATACTCAGACGAATATTAGTAGCTCTCTGCATATTGTGGGCCAAAGCATTTGTTGCCTCAACTTCGGCTGTTTATCACCCGCTTCATTTTCTATAGAGTTTTGGGTGGTCGATGGAGGGAGATTCACCATTTTTTAGTGCTGAAAAGGCTCGTCTCCTATCATGACTATTGCAAGAAAATGAAAAGAGATCTCTCTTGGCTGCCATATCATTACCTAAGCGGAGGTCGGGGGTGGCTATCTTAAAACTCAAGAGTTGAGAAAGGGCAAAAGAGACAGAAGGTGTTTTATGCAATGAATAAAGGAGATTGCCCCTCTAAAGTCTGACCGGCTATGGGAAATCTGGCGCGAAAGTCCACATCTGTGTACTCGAGTAGCAGGATCATCATCTTTAGAGTATAACTTATAAGTTTTAGAAAATATTGACGCAAGTGTTGGGGCAGTAGAGCAAAGGTACAAGGCTTTTGCATTGAGTAATACTGTTTGAATCCAGGTTCTTTCCAATATTATTCCATGAGTATTTCCTTATGGCAAAGTTAGCTGCATTAGAATGAGAGCAATTGTTTACATAGATTTATGTGCTATGTACTGAAATTATGCTAGAATAATGGCATGCTTCTGCGCATAATAGAACTTGGTCATAATTCCTCTGTGTGGGCACATACATAATACTCGTGCAAAATAAAAGAGTTCCACGTGTCTGCTGGGATTTGGGAAGGGAATGCAACCAGATCCTCACGTTGGTTTTTTGGAAAAAAATTGGTGGTTTTGTGTTTTGTGCTAATCGATGCAGCATATGTTCTTCCTTTTGCTTGTCACCTGCTCACTTATGGTTAGATGATAGGCTCGAAACTGATAACATGCAAGTCTGGGATATATCTATATCAAAAGGTTTATCACAGAACCTTGCACATGCATTAGGTCATTGTTTAGAACTTTTACGGCGTTAAAAGAAGTCTCTTGTTTGCATCAAGTTGTATGGCTAAGGTTGTAAGCAACCTGTAAAAAGTTTGTGCATCAATTTCCTATACTCTTTTTCCATTATTTCAAATAGTCATTGCAAGCTGAATGTTTAAGAGCTCTGTGTAATAAGAACTAGATGTTCGAATAATGTATCAAGTGCCAGATGGTTTATCTCCGGAGGTAAATCCAATTTGTCTTTGAATTAGAACCTTAAGCATTGCACCTTACAATGGGGGTTGGCTAAGTTCAAGGTGAACTATTGGCATCTATGAATAAACAAGAAGCTCTAACCTAAGTTAAGGCAAAGCTGAGATCAAAAGCCGCTCTAGGCATAACCTGCTTGAAACAAACATAGAGAGGTGCATCCAAACTTTCTTCTTTAGCGAAATACAAATGAAGAGTTTCTATGACAAGCGCTCAATTTTGAAAGGTTATGGTAACCAAGATTTGAGTTTTCTTTATGCATGAATAGTTCGATCATAGCTCATTATAAATTGTGAACTTTTCGTGAATTTTGGAACTCCGTGAAGGAGAGTGGGAAAAAGTGAGAAAGGAGGGTATGAGTGTTTGTGTATGAGTGTACATGTGAAAGAGAATGTGAGTGAAAGACTGCTGGTGAAAAAGTGAGTACGTATGTGTGTGTAAGTATGGTTGTAAGTGTGTGTGACAAGGGAAGAAATTGGAAACATGGTAAGAAAGTGGCCGAGGGAAAGAGAGAATGTGTTAGGGGTGCTTAGGGTTGCAAGGTGTGTGGAAGAAGAAGAGTGCATGAGAAGTGCGTAGGCATGTTGATGTGTGCATATGTGAAGTGGTGAATGTGTATGTGTTTGCGAGTGGTTGAAAGGGAAGGAATAGAGATCTCGGATGCTAAAGGAGGGGGTAATAGGGGATCGATAAAACAAGTGTGATTGTGCATGTCTGCAAGCTTAGGGTGAAAAAAAATTTGCCAAAAACAGAAATCGAAGCAATTTATTTGCGAGACAACACCTTCTCTGTGGCTTCACAAAATCCCAACATTTGGCACGCCCGATTGGGACTTGGCTTAGCATATCTCATAGAGAGTGCTACGAGTTCGCTTGGTGCCCCAATCGTATGGCACAACCATTCGGCCCCACAATTGCCTTGGTTCTTGATTAAAGAGATGGCTCAAAGACATGCAACTCCTCTTGGCGACTTTCCACGCTTTCTAGGCTCCTCTGATGAAGATCGTGATGCCCACATTCAATTATTTGAGGTAATATGTGGTGTCTATGAGATAGTGGATGAGGGTAGGAAATTGCGGATCTTTCCAACGACGTTGAGAGGTGGTGCAATTGAGTGGTATGCAAACTTGGGTGTGCAAGAGAGAATGACTTACAAAGATCTGAAAACTAATTTCTTGAGGAAGTTTAGAGGTTTGGGTTTTGAAGAGAAACTAGCAGAGGAATTAGACCATTTACGACAAGGGGCCAATGAGAGCATTGATAAATATATTGATCGCATGGATACCATTGTGAGAAAGTTAGGAAATAGTGCACCTGATAGGGAAACGTTGAAAAGGCGGTTCTTTGTGGGCTTGCATGATCAGAAAGTTGAACAATATATTAGGTTAAAGAGTCCGGCTAGTTTGGAAGAGGCAAAGCATGAAGCCAGGGTTTGGGAAGAGGTCCAATGCGTACTTCAAATGCATAGAGAGAGACCGATTTCACCATCAAGTAGCCTACAAGAAAACCTAGAGAACTAAAAAATGGTCGATATCAATGAGGAGAAGATAGTGGAGATCCTAGAAAAACTGAAATCCGATCTTGTTGCAAGAGTCGAACCCACTTGCTTCCCAATGAATGTGAGAGCATTAGAGTCTCCTAAGCAATGGATGATGTTGCAACCAAATGATGAATGGAGAAGAGAGAAAATGTGTGATGCACATTCTTGGAATGGAAAGATACTCCAAGATCTTCAAGAAAATGGGACATTGAAAAGAACAAGGAATTGGAGTACCGGAGCACATACAAGAAGAGTGCAATTGGACTCAAGAAAATTATTTTGTTGGAGTTGCAATCAAATGGGACACATGGAAAGAGAATGCCCAAGCCTACAAGGATCGAGGGTTGATGCTCCTATGAATAGATATGATAGGATAAAGGACCATCTAAAGGATGAGAACACTACAAATGTGTCAGAATCCACTAATGGTGATGTATCCACAAGCCCTTATCTTAGTCCATACGTTATGAGAGTTGAATTCTCTAAGGAGTATAGATCCAAAGTGCAATCAAAGCCACGAAGAAAGATTATTTTTAAACAAGGTGTTCCTAAGGTAGGAGTGGTACCTCGAGCTCAAATAATTAGATCTGAAGGAAAAACTGTGTGGAGGTGATCGCAATTCGTGTGGATCGGGTCCGGTCGTGGCACACACAGGGTGTATGAAGCTAATGAATGTTGGATGGTTTAAGGACATGAAAGTGAAATTAATGTTGAGTATGGAGAAGAGAGAGATGTTGAGATGATTATGGGAATGGGAAAGTAGGAGTGCAAGTTAGATTTATGAACATGAATGATAAGAATGAAGGAGAACCATACACGCGAATCAAATTTGGAAGGAAGAATGGTCCATTGAAGGAGCTTCTTAAACACTTCCTAATTCTAATCCATATGCATAGTCTTCTTTGGATGATATGTATGCATGACGTGAATAGATGGAATCCTTACACATAAACCAGTTTCGAAAGGAAGAATGGTCTAATATTGGAGCTTCTTATACACTTTCAGAAACTAATCAATATGTATCGGTATGTATGGATTATATGCATGCAAGTGAATTATGATGATAGAGTTTACTCACAAGCTCAAAGAAACATCCTCACTGGTTCAATGCAATACTGGGAAGCCTTCTCACACATAGAAGAAATAGAAGACATGTAAAAATACTTAAGAGACTGAGAGAGGAGACAAGAGACAAGTGACAAGTGACATGAATTAAAAGGATTGGAATTAAGATACATGTATAAGATCGTCGTGGTACGTCAAGCTAGGCAGTCTACTGATCAAAGGTGGTTCCGACCCTCAAACCATGACAGTTCAACCGAATGTCACACGTAAGAAGGTGAGTTCCACTTCAGTGACCCTATGTATGTCTAGGCTCGTAACGTCTAACTAAAGAAGTCTAAGACTCATTAAAACCAGCTCTAACTCACTCACACGCTCCACCGAGGGTGAGTCAAGATAGAGATGCTGGTTTCAAGAGCCTATCCTAGATTGGAGTTCTAACTTAAATTTGAAACTAGGTACTATACTCATACTAGCTCACCTTGGATCCTCACTCGCTCAACCGAGGGTGATCGTCTCAAGGAAACCGTAAGCTAGCATGAGCCCTATGGATGCCTAACAATGATGCTCTAGGAGTTTGGAGGGGGGTTTATATAGTTTTTTGAATGAATTTGGGCCCTTGGATCTAGAGAAATCATTTCTCAACTTTAGGATCACTACTTTCGATTACAACCATTTGATTAATCAAATCAATGGCTTGGAATTGCTCTTTCTATCAAATCTAGTGTAAAGGAGTGAAATTTAGGCGCCTTCATTCTCCACCATTGGATCTGGGGATGATCTGGACCGTTGGATTAGTGCTGACATCAGTTTGGATAAGATAAGCCACTATTTTTGAGAAAAGCTGCATTATTGATCTTTGATTGTCAAAAAAATCTTCTTTTATGGAAAAACTCGTGGATCCTCCTTGCTTTAAGCATAAGTGCATCTCCACCCTTGAATATGAGCTCATCTTGATCGTACAACATGGCTCAATTAGCTTTCGCCATGTGGTGGCCCTTCAACCCTTCAATTTGCTTAAACTAGAAAACAACGGTGATCCTGAAAACTGGACTTTGTACTCTTTGACCCTCCAAATAGGCTTTGATGAAGATGAAACTTTGTAGGACTATGTTTCCAAAGATCTCCTTCAGGAATATGCAGAAAAAACTCCCATATGAATCTCCCTTGTACAAGTTTGACTACATTTGGAAGCTTGCAAGGTGGCATTAAGGTGTCTACGAAGCTCTGATAGCCTTGAAAATTTGTACAAATATGTAGCCACATATGATCTTTATACATGCCAAACCATATGGCTAACATAAATTTCTATACAAGAATTTGTAGGGTCAAACTAGAAAAATTACATTTTTACAAAATGAACATAGCATATCAATGTGCTACAAAATCCATTTTCTGCTGAAATTTGAGCTATAGACTGCCTTTGACAATCTTTACAAGTATATGAATTTTCATCTAATTTGGTGACAATGAAATTTTTGCCCTAATTTCCCAACTTTGACCAGCTTTGACCGCTACCATGGACTTTCTTGATTTCTTTAAAACTTTGTATGTGAGCTTCCTTTGACATCCTTGATGCATCCTGGACTTCTCGGGGAATTTCGGCTACCTTCACCAAATATGTTTTTTGTAGGCCTTCACAAGTGAGAGAGGAGAGAAAATCTCGACGACATTCGCCCCCACTAAACCTGCGATTCCTCCGGAAGCGCCACTCTAGCATCTGTGAAAAACAAAATGTTCTAGGCATCAAATTATTTTATAGGCAACATAAGAAACATGGAAGGAAAATTGGTTATATGCATGAATAAGTAGGTAACGTGATATGAAGCAAAATTTGCATGAAAGAAAGAATTGAAACAGGCAACATGAATATGCATGAACAAATAGGAAACATGTATGCAAATGAACAAGCAACATTGGCAACAAGAAAGAAAAAAAACAAGCATCAATATGAAGTGGAAGTGGATGTATTGAGTCGTTTTAAGCATCAGTTCCTCTCATCTTGAAGAAAATTTTGTACCTTTTTCATAAAGCAATCTACCTTAAATATGATTATAAACAAAGATTTTAGGATTTTCAAGAGACATCTTTCATCTTTAGCTTATTTTAGATCAACTCCTTTCCTACATAAATATGGATATGCTCTTTCTCTAATAACATGCAAGGAAATCTAACTAAACTCCACTAATGCATAAATCTGCCTATATAGCCCGTGATTTATTCTACTATGCCTCTTTATCCTCCTTTGGCTTGCTCTTTTTTTTTTTTTTGATGATGATGATGATTCGGCAACTTTATGGTTACGATCACTTTTTTGGGGTGGAAGAAAGTGTAAACTTCTTGGTAACATGTAGCATTTTTTTTTTGACGAAGAAAAATTAAACCCCGATACAAGGTATAACCATTTTTGATGACGGAGAACAGTCGTTTAAACTCCGATACAAGTGCTATGAGATGGACTAAGGATGTAGAAACATGCAATAGCAGGAGCTAGGATTTCAACAATTATGCTTTCAATACAAGATACTTATGCATGTTTATATATGAAAATCATGTCAGCAAAATAAACCTCCAAATCTACATGCCCTATCTTTCCACAATCCTAGATTATAATCAAGTTCTTAGTAGATAAGTTACTACTTAAGATACAATTTTACACAAGTAGAGAAATCATCATTTGCCTTTTTTTTGACTCAAGTGATGTGGATATGCAATGCAATGCAAAAACTGAAAACAAACATGCATGAAACAAGAATGGAAAAAAGTAGAATGAACTTGAAAAACAACAAAGTAACATGAACTTGAAAAATTAATGATGTTTTTATATGTTTTTTATATTTTTTTCCTTTATTTTTTTTATTTTTTTAATTTTTAATTTTTATAACATGGATACTCCTGTTTATGAATCGGCCTCATTGTTGTCATCTTCTTCAATGTCTTCATCCAAAATGTACTCGTCATTATCACGCTTCTTGAATAACTTTATCCTTTTACCTGCAATCAAAGTTTTCTCTATGTACCCAAAGTGACTTATGACATCTTCAAGCAAGAATTTGCAAACATTGTAAGTGGTCTTAGATCGTAGTGCCCATCCCTCTACATGATTAGTTAAGTCTTCTCTTGCAAGTACAATGTAACGCATTTTGTCAATACCTTTAGGCATAGTTACAAGATCTACTACCCACTTGTAGTGAATACAAGGTGGATAAGTAGGATGCAATGGATCTCTATGTTTGACTGATGAATGAAGTTGACAAGTAGAACATGTAGAAACATAGCTACTAATGTCAACATACATCCTAGGCCAATAATAGGTACTTCTAATTTTTTCATATGTTCCAAAAAATCCTTTATGACCTGCCCATAATGTCTCATGCATTTCCTTCATTACTTGCAATTGAAGCCCTCGTTTTCCTAGGACTCGTTGTGGATTCTTAACCTTACCCTTAGCATGTCTCCAAAGATAACCGTTACATAGGAAAAAGTTATAAGCTCGTTTCCTAATGTTACGGAATCTATTCATAGTCCAGGTAGGTAATGGTTGTAGTGTACTTAGATACTTTCCTATGTCTCTCCATTCATTTTCGTACTCAAACTCATGAAATTTCTCATACTCATATATATGTGGAACATAGTCAACTAAATTCACAGTCTTTATTGGATCACTTTCAAGATCATCATCAAATCTAGCTCTCGATAACATATCGGCAACTGAGTTTGACTTACCTGAAATATGAACTAACTCAGGATTTATGAACTTAATATATGAGATCCATCTAAGCATGGCTATATCAGGAGATGAAGAATTGGCTATCATTCCAATGAGAGGCAAACAATCAGTCTCAACTTTGACATTTGCACCAATTAAATATTCTTTGTCTGTTTTCAAAGCTGTTACCATACCCCATAGTTCTCGTTTGATCTGTGGATATTTTCGTTGTGTTTCATGTAGAATTTTGGCACCAAACCTAATTGCATATCTATTCCCTTCACTATCATCTTGACTTATGACCCAACCTATACCAATAGGACTAGTATCAACAGTCAATATAATAGGTTTGTTAGTAGAATAGTCTACACGCTTAAGGATGGGAGCTTCAAGCAATAATTTCTTCAATTTACGCATAGCTTGAGTGTGTTTGTCAGTCCAAATAAATTTTCGTTTCTTCCTCAACAAGTCATAGAGACAATCAGCAACATGAGCAAAGTGTGGGATCCAAATAACATAAAAGATGCAAGCACCAAGAAATCTACGTACCTCACTCACATTGTTACATGTTTCAGAAATCTTGCTAATGGCATCAACTTTTTGTGGGTATGGCTTTCGGCCATAATGGCCACATAAATGTCCAACAATAAGAACCTCATTGACACCAAAAACAGATTTTTCTATGGAAAATGTGAGACCTACCTCTTCAAATCGTTGAAATATTCTTTCACAATCAGAGATATGGTCAAGAACAAATTTACGACATCCAGATGAATCTAAAGTAATGTCCTTTACATGTTCCTCACTCCCTTTAATTGGAATGTCATCAATGAATGGCATAGTTATACGAGGGATAAAATCATGTAAGACCATATTCATAGCACTCATCATATGAGCCACAGAATTAGTCGCTCCTTGAGGTAAAGTACACATTCACACTAAGCCTAAAGGAGTTTTCATTGTGGTTATGTCGCGACTATCAATTGCTAATTGGAATTGGTCATATCCAGAATATAAATCACCCATTGAATAGATAGAATGTCCTGAAAATGTTTCAGCAAACTCATCTACAATGGGTCCTGTTCCTACATTCCTTATGGTGACTTTATTGACGGGTTGGAGATCTTGAATAAAACGTAGTTTCCCATTCTTTTTAGGCACAGTGAACCATCGATTTGAGTAAGGTGCAAAAAATGGCTCTAAAATTCTCATGTTTATCTTCTCCTTAAGTAGTTTCATTAGCTCAGGTAAGTGAGCCTTTGGAACTGGTATAGGACGAAGATTCCATGGAATATGTGGAATAGTAAAGATTATCATGGGTGCAACTAGCTTAGGATCTACACAACCAATCTCATGAGGATACATAGTAAAGGCTTTTCCATGGCTATGTATGACTCCCTCAAATTTATCTCTCTCTGCTGGCAAAAGAAAGTCATCATCTCCACCAATTTTCACCTGTTTGATTGTCTCATCCGTGAATGTATGTCCTATGTTTTTCTTATCCCGAAGAATTGGATCATTTTTCACATCAATAATTTTTTCATTACTTCCTTGAGGTAATGGTTGAGCTATGGGTTTGATTTTTTTGCCTACAGTTTTGTACTTTGTTTCAACTAAGGCATCATGTGTTTGGTTAAATTTTGAGCACTTGTCAACATTGAGAGCATACTCTTGGATTAGAGCATACTCATCAAGGGAAGAAAGAAGAATAATATGGGAATTAGAATTTTGTTGAAGACATAACTCTAACTCCTCAAGAGTAGAGAAACAATGAGATGTTTCAATCACATGCTCAATGTTCTCATCATGTTCCATGATTTTGTTGTTTTTATAATTTTTTTGGGTTTTTTGGATAAAAGACTTGGACAATTGATTCTTATGAAGAAAATCTAATCTAGAATGTGGAAAACAAAGTGACAAACTATTGTACAGGTTGGTTGGCTGCGAGATGTCAAACCAATATCCACTGTTGTCCTGCTCAACAATGGATTCTATCCGAAATTTTGATCATATGTAGCTCCAAACATGAATCGAGGTGCACAATCACTACAAGCATGCTCATGACCTTGAGTAACAATAGGTTTCTTTCTAATTGACAATCGATTCCTAGGATGATTCACTCCTACTGTCATGACTTGAAGTGATTGCATTCCATCCTTAGACTTGAATCTAGCATAGGTAGACCCATCATCCATGGCTTTAGTTTCCATACGACTCTCACAAATAAAGGGTTGAACTAAGAGAACTTCATAGGAGCAATTATCTTGAATAAAAAGGTGAAACTCTTCTGTGATTCCTCCTATGGATATGGGCACACTAGCACAAGCTCCATACAGGGTACCTACACCATTATCTGCAATTCTCATACACCATCCACAATCTTTATCTATGGGCCATCGAAAATTATCATAGACTTCTCTTGAAATCACATTGATTTCAGAGCCGAAATCTACTAATGCATTTACAGTGATAGTGTTCTTATCATTTCCTATTTTAACATGCATCTCTGATGTACCTCTAGACCAAAATGTTCTTTTAAAGTGACTTTCAGGATTGTTTTCATGATTTTCATGGTCAGGTTGAATAGGTCCTAAGAAATTTTATTAACATTTACATCATCATCATCAAAGTCCTCTTCATCAGATTCATCAAAGTTTAAGGCTTCATTCATAGCTTGATCTTGATCTAGAGAATCTTGCATCTCAGTATCTAGATTAAGCGGAAACCTCTTCCTTTTAATTAGGCCGATAAAGTTATCTTTAAAAACAAGCTTTGCAATAGAGAAAACTTGTTCTAAAGACATAGTCACTTGACTCTTAAGCAAAATGTCATCTAAAATCTCCATAGGATCTATTTTTCTCTCAATTTCTGAAATCAAGATGGCTTTAGGTTTTCTCTTTGGTTTCTTTCTTTTTTGCTCAGGGTCTTGTTTTTTTTCATGTTCTCGTGTTTGGTCTTCAGTTTGTTTTGATTGTTCTTGTTTATCTAAAGGCTTTGGTTCTGTTTTTCTTTGCTTTGTCTTCTTCCCTTTTTGTTTCTCCTCTTGTTTTTGTTCATTGGGTTGTGATTCTTGTTTTTTATCTTTGGATTGTGATGTTTCTCCTTGCTCTATGATTGTTTCTATTCCCTCTGAGGTTTGTTTTCGTGTCACTCTTCTTTCACTAGGCTCAGCTTCATCTCTTTTTCGTTTTTCTTCTACATTGGATATGTGAGAAATAAGAGATTGATCTTCTATTGGTGATTCCCAAGCCGTTATTCTCCTAATCTCATCTCGTGCTCTTACTAAAGCCTCTATGGAAAAATCACCTTCCTTTGTGGGTTTACTTGATTCCACTTGTTCATTAAGAGCTTCTAGTTTCACCCCTCTAGTTCCTACATCCGTTATGGTTATATTTTCATAGTGTTTTTTCATTCCTCCCTTACCATAATTTCCTTGCAAAGGTAGCCTAGATCAATAGTCACAAATTTTCTTGTCTATGTCTATTACTAGTCGTTGCTCCTTAGCAGCCTTCAATAGTTCACAATCTCTCAAAAAGTGCTCTAACAAATCACACCAAGGACACCTACGAGGGCCACGCACAAAACCATTTTGATTTTGAGGATTTTGATTAACTTGTGATGGGAAATTTTGAAATTGAGGATTTGGTTGATAAGGTATTGCTTGAACAGGATAATTAGGATTTTGAAAAGGCAATTGATGTATTGAGGAGCTTGAGGAGCAACATGTGGTACTTGAGGTGCAAGAGGAGCTTCCATATTATACGGTTGATGATTTTGAAAATTTTGATTTTGAGGATTTTGAAAAGCTATTTGAGAAGCTTGAGGATACATGTTTTGATACATTTGAGGATTTTGCACATGAGGATGAGGATTTTGCATTGAAGGATTATGCATTGGAGGAACTTGATATGCTTGAGTAGGAGCTACTTGTGGATTTTGATTGGTAGCTATAACATGTTGATTAGGCTCTTGAAAAGTCATTGGGTTCATTTGATTTTGGAAAGTTTTGGTGTAATTAGATTGTAAAGCATCTATAGTCTTGGCCAAATTGGATTGTGTAGCAATAAGACTTTCCATTTGCTTAGTGAGAATTTCCACTTGAGATTGTTCAACTACACTTTTATTTGGCTCTACTTTAAAACCTTGAGTAGGCTCCATCATTTGAGGAATAGGAGTAGAGTCAAAAAGCATAGCATGGGATTGTTCTCTAACTTGTTCCTTAGTTTGTGGAAGGCTAGCTTGAGGAAGAGTAGTTTGCTCATAAAGCATGGATTGCCTTTGATGTCTATGGGCTACAACCTCTACTACTTTACGCACTTTTTGCCAATTGTCAGTAAGACCATAGCGCTTATCCGGCTCTTCCAATCGACGTTCAACTTTCCTATGAGTTTCAGGATGAAGAAGCTTAAGAAAATTGATCACAAGATCAGGTTCCAAAGTTATCTTATCCTCATCACGAAGTTGCTCATAGCGTTTAATATACTCATTTTGTAAGTGAGTAATAGAGCTACTAGGCTTTGGAGAATTGACCCATTGTAAGAATCCATCTCGATTATGTTGGCTATAATCTTCAAGATAGAATTCTTTGAGCATCTCCTTTCTAAAATCACTCCAAGGAAGACTATCATATTGAGTGACACGGTTTATGATAGAGCTATCAACAATTCGTTCAAAGAATGATATCAAAAGATCTTCGGGAAGACCAAAAATCATAGCTTGCTCTTCAAACAAATCTAAGTAGCTTGTTATGTTGATGCCATTGAATTTTCCCTTCTCTCTCAAAATAGAAGAGACTATTCTTTGGCCTTGTTTCTCAACAATAAGGGATTTGAATCCTTCCTCCATCTTATGTGAATAAGCAAGTGATGCACAATGCTCTAGATCTCTCACAAATGCATTTACTTCACGACGAAGATGTGCACGATATTGTGAGAAATCCAGTGCAACACTCAAGATTATTGATGATGATGAAATGATGAGGATAAAAAATATGAAACAAAGGATATGGATCACAACCTCCCAACACGATCAGAAGCAAATGCCACGAAGCGTTTCACGTCGGGTTCAAATGTGGAGGGGATTGCAATCCGGGTGGATCGGGTCCGGTCGTGGCACACACAAGGTGTATGAAGCTAATGAATGTTGGATGGTTTAAGGACATGAAAGTGAAATTAATGTTGAGTATGGAGAAGAGAGAGACGTTGAGATGATTATGGGAATGGGAAAGTAGGAGTGCAAGTTAGATTTATGAACATGAATGATAAGAATGAAAGAGAACCATACACACGAATCAAATTTGGAAGGAAGAATGGTCCATTGAAGGAGCTTCTTAAACACTTCCTAATTCTAATCCATATGCATAGTCTTCTTTGGATGATATGTATGCATGACGTGAATAGATGGAATCCTTACACATAAACCAGTTTCGAAAGGAAGAATGGTCCAATATTGGAGCTTCTTATACACTTTCAGAAACTAATCAATATGTATGGGTATGTATAGATTATATGCATGCAAGTGAATTATGATGATAGATTTTACTCACAAGCTCAAAGAAACATCCTCACTGGTTCAACGCAATACTACGGAGTCTTCTCACACATAGAAGAAATAGAAGACATATAAAAATACTTAAGAGACTGAGAGAGAGGAGACAAGAGACAAGTGACAAGTGACATGAATTAAAAGGATTGGAATTAAGATACATGTATAAGATCGTCGTGGTACGTCAAGCTAGGCAGTCTACTGATCAAAGGTGGTTCCGACCCTCAAACCATGACAGTTCAACCGAATGTCACACGTAAGAAGGTGAGTTCCACTTCACTGACCCTATGTATGTCTAGGCTCCTAACATCTAACTAAAGAAGTCTAAGACTCATTAAAACCAGCTCTAACTCACTCACACGCTCCACCGAGGGTGAGTCAAGATAGAGATGCTGGTTTCAAGATCCTATCCTAGATTGGATTTCCAACTTAAATTTGAAACTAGGTACTATACTCATACTAGCTCACCTTGGATCCTCACTCGCTCAACCGAGGGTGATCGTCTCAAGGAAACTGTAAGCTAGCATGAGCCCTATGGATGCCTAACAATGATCCGCTAGGAGTTTGGAGGGGGGTTTATATAGTTTTTTGAATGAATTTGGGCCCCTGGATCTAGAGAAATCAACTCTCAACTCTAGGATCACTACTTTCGATTACAACCATTTGATTAATCAAATCAATGGCTTGGAATTGTTCTTTCTATCAAATCTAGTGTAAAGGAGTGAAATTTAGGCGCCTTCATTCTCCACCATTGGATCTGGGGATGATCTGGACCGTCGGATCAGTGCTGACATCAGTTTGGATAAGATAAGCCACTATTTTTGGAGAAAAGCTGCATTATTGATCTTTGATTGTCAAAAAAATCTTCTTTTATGGAAAAACTCTGGATCCCCCTTACTTTAAGCATAAGTGCATCTCCACCCTTGAATATGAGCTCATCTTGATCGTACAACATGGCTCAATCAGCTTTCGCCATGTGGTGGCCCTTCAACCCTTCAATTTGCTTAAACTAGAAAACTGCGGTGATCCTGAAAACTGGACTTTGTACTCTTTGACCCTCCAAATAGGCTTTGATGAAGATGAAACTTTGTAGGACTATGTTTCCAAAGATCTCCTTCAGGAATATGCAGAAAAAACTCCCATCTGAATCTCCCTTGTACAAGTTTGACTACATTTCGAAGCTTGCAAGGTGGCATTAAGGTGTCTACGAAGCTCTGATAGCCTTGAAAATTTGTACAAATATGTAGCCACATATGATCTTTATACATGCCAAACCATATGGCTAACATAAATTTCTATACAAGAATTTGTAGGGTCAAACTAGAAAAATTACATTTTTACAAAATGAACATAGCATATCAATGTGCTACAAAATCCATTTTCTGCTGAAATTTGAGCTATAGGCTGCCTTTGAAAATCTTTACAAGTATATGAATTTTCATCTAATTTGGTGACAATGAAATTTTTGCCCTAATTTCCCAACTTTGACCAGCTTTGACCGCTACCATGGAATTTCTTGATTTCTTTAAAACTTTGTATGTGAGCTTCCTTTGACATCCTTGATGCATCCTGGACTTCTCGGGGAATTCCGGCTACCTTCACCAAGTATGTTTTTTGTAGGCCTTCACAAGTGAGAGAGGAGAGAAAATCTCGACGACAACGGGTGGAGATGGAAAGCCCAAGAAGCAAGAACCCATGCATGCAAGGGATAAAGATGAGCATAAGAATGATGCAATCATAACGTCTCAAATTGTTGCTGAAGTAGAATGTGAAGCCCTAAAGGATGTGGGATTGCAATGCAAAGTGCAAAAATTAGAATGCGAGCTTGAGAAGCTAAGAGATGTAGTTCCCCACCTAGAGAGCGAGCTGGCACAAGAAAAGGCAAATAGGATGCAACAAGTAGAAAAAGTGAAGGACGTAGAGAGAGTGGCTCATGAGTGGTTTAAGGATACACAAGACGTAAAGGATAGGTAAAATAAAAGGATAGATCAATTAGTGAAGGAGAATGAGGGACTTCAAGAGTTGATCAAGAGGTGGGAAATTGATCGAAAAATCCAAAGAGAGAAAATAGTGAATGAAATGGAGAAACGTGGAGAATTAGAAAGGAAAGTTGAAGTATTGTTGGGAAGGATAGAAACTTTGGAGAAGACAAAAATAGGCAAATTTGCATCGAAAGGAAAAGAAGAGAGACTGGGTTCTCGACATGTTGAGAGTGAAGGATGTAGGATGAAGAAAGAAATAGAGACAAGAGGGAGAGTTAGTGGAGATCGAGTGGAGGTGAGTCAGAAAGGAAAGGTAGATAGAATTTTGATAGAAAAGAAAGCTACCACGAAAGCAGAGAGTAGCAAAGTAATCAAGACAACACCGATAACAAAGAGGACCCTCGAGAAAAGTGAAACTAGAGACTCTAGGGAAAGATGCACGGGCACATTAGGCGATGACAAGGAGAAACGTAGAGGAAATTTGAGGATTCTTGCGGAAAAAATAGATCATAATGAGAGAAAATGTGTGAAGCAAGGTGATAAAGAAATTGGTGAGGGATATGCTCTCACAATGGATCGAGGGGTTGCAAGGAAGAACAAGTTTTAAAAATGGGTGAATGCTTTATATGAGGAGATAGAGAGAGACCGTAAGGGTGTAGCAAAATGTGAGCAAGAATGTCATGATCCACATGATGTAGTCAGCAACTTGGAAAAGCAGACATTGAGGTATATGTGGTTGTGTCGGATGAACCCTTGTTTTGAAAAAGACGAGCACTTTGAAGTAGATGAGCATTTGTAGGGAGTTATGATTTGGGGAGGTTAAGTGACAAGGATTGAGATGATGGGACTAAATAAAAAGAGAATGAAGAATATTGATAATAAGTTTTGAGTGTGTCTTTTCCTCAGCAGCATGTTGGTGTTGCAGCACTAGAGGAGGAAGGATCGAGTTGTAAGGGGTGGATATGAGAGTCTTGTGAGGTGAGGAATTTGGGTTAGGGGTGGTTTTGGAGAAGGTTTGAAACGGGGTGGATTTGAGGAGAGGTTAGGACAAGGGGTGGTCTTTGAAGAAGGGAGAGATGAAGCTTGAAAAGAGGTGGGATCCTATCTAGTGTTTGCAAGCCAATGTCCTATTGGGAGGAATGAGAAAAGGAAGAAGCGATGATGATGAGATGATGATTGAGGAGGTCAAATGTGAGTCAAACAGATGAGAGTAGGTGAAAAAAGTAGAAGAAGAGAGAGAAATAGAAAAATCGAGAATGAATACAAGTGGAGGGGAGAGTATATTTAGAGAGTGAAAAGCTTAAGAATTTGAAAAGATTGAGTGAAAAACTTGAGAGAAAAAGAAAAGTGGATTCATGGTAGTATGTGTTTGACTAGGTATGCCATTGGCAAGGATAGCTTAGGTCTGACCAAGGTTGGCTTCATTAGAATTGCAATTCTGAGGTGTGAGGATAGACAAATCGAGTTGTGTTGCAAACGTAGGAGGTCAAGTGACACTTTCTGAGGTTGCAAATTGATGAGATGGTTATTATGTGCAGGTCTTAAGGGAAAGAGTTGACCATAGAGTGTAGTGGCTGGATTTTAGCTCGAGTAGTGGCAAAGAGATGATATGTTTCATTGGGGTGTCCACATGGGGGGTTATATGTATGTATGTGATGTGTTGGGATGGTTGGGAATTAAAGCCCTTTCTTCTGTCTCCTAATTCTCGAGACTTTGGAATTGAAAAAAAAAACAAAAAAGAAATACTTGTGTATATGTGTGTTTTGTCGGTGCGCTGTATACAGTGGGCTATTTGGCGGGTGGAATTACCTTGATCGGGTGATCGAGACCACGAGTTGACGCTAGTTTCGCTGTAGGCCCAACCTATATGTGGCTATGTGCCTATGTGGGCTGATAGGCAGGTGGAGTCACTTTGGCCGGGTGGTTAAAGCCACGAGCTGACGTCGGTTTCACATAGGGCGTGTTGTGCATCGTGCGTAAATAAAAATAAAAATAAAAAAGGAAAAAAAAAGACAAGAGATTCCTCTCTCGAGGGGGGACAGAAGAGAGGAGAGAGCATGATGCTCGGATGGGAATAGGTGTTTATGTGTCGTGGGGGTATGGGCTGATGTGGACTCCTGATGAAGCATGTCTAATCAAAGCTTAAGCTTGGCTGAAATTTAGTTCGCTGTGTGTCTATAGAAGACTTTGACTTGAGAGATCTAAGCATACTGACTATCTTGTTTGTTTGCGAGCCTTTTGGGAGCTGTGCACTTAAACTATTAGGTTGTGCAACGACTTGCGAAATCTTGAATCACATCGACGATGAGTATTTTTGCTGAAGTGAACACATGTTAGATTTGAGAGTTCTTGTCAATGCATGTGCATGGTCAGGACATCTTGAGAGAAGTGAATGAATTAGTGAAGATTGAAAAGTTGGATTTGATTGATGAAGAAAAGAGAGTGCGGAGCATAGAAAAAGAAAAAGCGAGAGAAGAAGATATAGGTGGGAAGTGGACGGGAAACATTGTTGATATATTTAGGTAGTGATGTGTGTGAACACTCTAGGACCGCCGGGGCACTTTTTTCCCTCTTTAGGAGGTTTTTTTCCCCCGGCTTGTATATACGCCTATTGCCCTAATGGGCTACTTATCTTTGTACATTCTCTAGTAATACATTCAGTCTTGTGTGTTGTGCTCCAAGCTTCTTCTTCTTCCGTGTGCTGTTCGCGTGCTTCCGCAGACGTCTAACTCCAACAATTGGTATCAGAGCAGGTCGTTGCTTCTTCTAGGGCGCCGTCGACACTCCTCCGTTTGCAGTCTCAGATTCGCACAAAATTTGGTGAGCATACTCAGGGTGTTTCCGAGATCAAAACAGCTTCGATTTGTGGTGCCGAAATCGCGATCTGAGCTCGTTTCGGCCTCCGAACGCACTATCACAGTGCTTGTGCAGGCTATTTCGTCCTTTTGTGCCAAAGGTATATACCAGTTTCTGTTCGCCAGTTTAAGCGTCTCGAAGTCTGCTACAGGTCTAGCAGAACTCGTCTGGGCAGTTCTGTTCAACTTTTTGAGATACAGTCAATTTTCTGCATCAAGGTATTTTAGTCACCGGCCATGGCTGAAAGCAGTGATGTATTCCGTATGTTGGCTGTTGAGGATAAGTTGGATGGTACCAACTACCCATTATGGGCTTATATGATGCGACATGTACTGGTTGCAAAAGGATTGTGGAACATTGTGCAGGGTGTTGAAAGACGTCCTGTTACACCTGTAATGACAGGTACTGCAAATACAGGTGTTGGAGCTGATGAAGATGGTGTCGAAGATGATATTCCGCAGATTCCTGTTCGTGCTGCTGTTTCTGTTGCACCTACTACAGAGCAGATTTGTTGGGATGGCAGAGATGCCCAGGCACATGCATTGATAGCTTTGTCTGTCAAACGTGCCATTATTCCTCACATTCGCTCTTGCAGAACAGCAAAGGATGCTTGGGATACACTTACCACTTTGTACCAGGCTAGGAATGAGGCTCGTGTTGCTTACCTCCGAAAACAGTTGGAGAGTGAGCACATGAATGAAGGTGATTCGATGGACAGTTTTCTTACAAAGATCAAAGACCTGAAGGAACAATTGATTTCTGCTGATGAGGTTATACCAGATAGCTCACTTGTGCAGACCGTTCTGAATGGCCTTCCTGATTCATATCAGAGTTTTGCCTCTACTCTTCGATTGATGATGAAAGGCAATCCGAATGCCTTGTCATTTGAGGAATTAGTCTCTGTTCTGTTGCAGGAAGATCAGTCCAGGCAGAACAGGTCCATTATGCGTGTTGCAGATCAAGCTTTCCTAGCTAGTCAGAAGGGCAAAGGAAAATGGAGCTCTTCTACTAGTAAGCAGAAATCTGCAAATGCTGCACAATCGAAGAACCAGGATAAAGATGAGAAGAAATCAGAAAAGCAGAAATTGTTCTGCAAGTACTGTAAAGGAAATGATCATATTATAAAGAACTGTCCAAAACTGGCTGCTAAAGAGGAAAAGAAGAAAGAGGCTGGAATGGTTGTTGCAGAGGCCTCTACACCAAAAACAGAGTCTGCAAATCTTGTGCAGGAAGAAGAATGGGCGTTTACTACTGTCTGCAGTTTTGACCCATCTTCTCATGATCAGTGCATGTCTGCAGTAGACTCAGATGTTTGGTACTTTGACAGTGGGGCGACCAAACATATTACCTCGCAGCGCAGTTTCTTCTCTTCACTCGAGCCTGCCCCTACAGGGAATACTGTCACATGCGCCAATAACTCCTCTTATCCTGTTATGGGAGTCGGTAAGATCATTCTGACTACTGCTGATGGTAGTTCTTTCACTTTGTCAGATGCTTTATTTGTGCCAGGGATCAAAAAGAACCTGTTATCAGTTTCTGCATTAGCCAAGATTGGCTTGGTTGTGAAATTCGTTGATGACAGGTGTACAGTCCAATGATCTCTCAAATGGCGATGTGATTATTGCTTCTGGCATTTTATGTCGTGGGCTGTATAAGCTCATAGACTATGAAAGATCTGTGAATGATTCGGCATGTGCAGTTCATGATTCTCAGGCTATGTCAGATGCAAAGCTTTGGCATGCACGCTTTGGTCATCTAAATTTTGCTAGTTTGTTACGCCTGCAGAAATCTGAAATGGTGTCCTCTTTGCCCAAACTTGAGGCACCTGGAAAACATGTTTGTGAAGGCTGTATTTTGGGCAAAATGCAGCGTTCTTCCTTTCCAAAAGATGGTTCAGTTCGGGCTATGCAGAAATTGCAGCTTGTACATAGTGATGTCTGTGGTCCTATGCAGACACCCTCTTTTGGAAATTACCTTTACTTCGTGACTTTCATTGATGATTTTTCCAGGCATGCATGGGTATATCCACTCAAAGCAAAGTCCGAAGTGTTCATGTGCTTCAAACAGTTTTTGGTTTTGGCTAAAAATCTGTCAGCATGTAAAATGGGCACCCTCCGTTCTGATCGAGGGGGGGAATATATGTCTTCAGATTTTAATGCATTTCTGGCTGAACGTGGGATAAAACACCAGTGTACAGTGCCGTATACACCTCAACAGAATGGAGTTGTTGAACGAAAGAACAGGTCACTCATGGAGATGGCGAGGTGCATGGTCAAAAGTCAGGCTTTACCACATAGTTTCTGGCTTGAGGCTGTCATGTGTGCAGCATATGTACTGAACAGGTGTCCCACCAAAGCATTGCAGTCTATCACTCCATATAAGGCTTGGCATGACCGCAAGCCATCTGTTGCTCATCTGCGTGTTTTTGGTTGTTTGGCATATGCATTAGTGCCTGAACAACATCGCAGAAAATTGGATGATAAGGTAGTAAAATGTATTTTTGTTGGGTACAGTTCTGAAAGTAAAGGCTATCGTCTGTATCATCCACAGACTAAACACATTCTGGTTAGCCGTGATGTTGTCTTTGTGGAAGATGCTATTCAGCCATTGCTTTCATGTACTAAGGAGACATCTGTTAGCTCCAAAGACATGTATGATACTTTGATGCCTCTTTTTACAGGTGGATAGGCTAACGCTGGTCCTAATGAGGCAACTTCTCAGCCTTTGCAGGTTTCATATGATGATGCAGATCATTCCATTTCTGATGCAGATTTACATGATGCACTTGTTGATGAGAGAGCTGATATTGAACATGCAAAAACTATGCCAAAATGGCTGGTGCAGACTTTGTTGGAACATCAAGCTTACACTATGCTTGAGGTGGATTTGATCTACATCAAAGGCTATCGCGTCGAAAGAATATCCGTTGGAGAGTTCTTTTTCATATGCTCATTTATTGTATTTTTTGAGAATATTTTGATGGCTCATTTACCGTTGTAAAAGCCTTGAGTTGTACACATGTAAAGTTACAAATATAGGGCCAAAATCCCACGAAATTTTGGTGGTTGAAGTTGCATTCAATCAAGCAATCAATCACCTAAAAGTAGATCAATCAAGATCTTCACTTTTCCTAGATTGTAGGGAAGTGAATTGATTCCCTCCAACAACCATTCCCACCTTCATTTGAATTCAAATTCAAGTTGTAAAAGTCGTGGAACACTCCTAGAGGCTATATAAGGAGTTGAAATCACTTGTAAAATACATGGAAGCAATATACATACACTTGTGACCATCATTGTCTTGCTCCTTCAATTTTCTGCATCATCTTCTTCGCCAACAGTAATCTTGCAGAGGCTGCTGCTCTCTCCTCAGAGCTCCAAATTGAGTGCAAGAGGACTCATTGGAAAGGTATCAGTGTCTAGTTTATGCCTGTAAATTTTCAAAGCATTTGGTTCAGCAGATTTGGAGAAATCTCAGTTTTTCTGCCTCGGGGTCAATCTCTGCGTATTCCTGAAAAATAGGAAGTACCACCGGTGAATGTCGCATTCATTTCTATAGCATATTTTGCTTATTCCTTATACTTTTGTGCATTCCATACACTCAACCCTATGTGTATCACTCCCATAAAAGGATTTTTTCTAATTGTAATCACGCTGGTCGCTATGGGCATTTGAAGTTCATTGTCTCTTCCATAGATAGTAAGTTTTTTTGAGCTAGTCGACCCGCGAACCTATCTGTTTTGTATCGACTCATTCTCCTTGATGCTCCAAGGTACATAGTGTGTTTCTTTGCACTTATAGCATGCCTATAAGGTCTATTTGAGTCTCCAAAAGCTCAAGGGCTGGTCTTGTGCCGGTTGGCTTGACCAAACTTCATCGCTTCGAAACGCACCTTTCTACCTTCGACAAGCTTCTCCAAGTTCTTTCAGACTTTGCGTGACAGCAAATTAGATGCACCTTTGTCATATCGTACTCGTTCAGGCTCTCATAGTACCTCCTTTGCATCAGATTGCTATGCTATGGCTGCATCTAGTCTCTGTGATGAGAATGAGCCTGTTTCTTTTGATGAAGCACAAAATTCAGAAAATTGGATGGCTGCTATGCAATCTGAATATGATGCTATAATGAAGAATGGTACATGGTCTTTATGTGACTTGCCTCCTGGCAAGAAGGCCATTGGCACTAAGTGGGTATACAAGCTGAAGCGTAAACCTGATGGTACAGTTGACAGGTATAAGGCTAGGCTTGTTGCAAAGGGTTATGCGCAGGAAAGAGGCATTGATTTTGATGAGACCTTTGCACCTACATGCCGTATGACTACTGTTCGGAGCATTTGTGCACTTGCAGCCCATCATGGTTGGAATGTACATCAGTTGGACATTAAAACAGCATTTCTGAATGGTGACTTGCATGAAGAAGTGTATGTTCTTCAGCCCTGTGGCTTTGTGCAGAAAGGGCATGAAAACCAGGTGTGCAGGTTAAAGAAGGCGTTATATGGTTTAAAGCAAGCACCACGTGCTTGGTATGAGAAAATACATGCCTATCTAATTGCACATGGTTTTGAGAACAGTCCAACTGAAAGCACCTTATATGTTAAGCGTGCTAATGATGTGCTTCTGACAGTCCAACTGAAAGCACCTTATATGTTAAGCGTGCTAATGATGTGCTTCTGATCATTGTTGTCTATGTAGACGACATGCTGCTCACTGGTCCTCTTGAGAAGCATATTGCTGATTTCAAGGCTGATTTGCATGCCTCATTTGAGATGTCTGATTTGGGGCATTTGCATCACTATTTGGGCATTCAGTTTATGCAAGTTGATGGTGGAATGGCTTTGTGTCAAACGAAATATATTGACACATTATTGCAGCGTTTTGGCCTTGAAGACTGTAAGCCTATTGCCACTCCTATGGAGACAGGTTTACGATTGAGTCTTCATGATGCTGGAGATGCATTTGATGGTGTTCTCTATCAGCAGGCTGTTGGATGCTTGATTTACTTATGCATTACTCGGCCAGATATTCAGTTTGCTGTCTCACAGATGAGCAGGTTTATGCATTGCCCAAGAGTCACGCATTGGAAAGCGGTTAAGCGCATCTTTCGCTACTTGAGTGGTACTCGGCTACTTGGGTTGTTTTATCCCAAGGGGGGATCACTACCGCCAGATTTGCATGCTTTTTCTGACTCAGATTGGGCTGGTTGCTATGACACTCGTGTGTCCACCAGTGGTTTTTGCTTCATGCTTGGTAGCTCATGTATATCTTGGTTGAGCAAGAAGCAGCCTACTGTGGCCACTTCCAGTTGTGAGGCTGAGTATAGGGCACCTTTTACAGCGACTGTTGAGTGTGTGTGGCTCAGACACCTTATGGCTGATTTGGGTGTTGGCCAGTCTTCTGCCACCACCATCTTCACTGACAGTTAGAGCGCATTGGCAGTTGCGAGGAACCCTGTGTTCCATGCTCGCACTAAGCACATTGAGGTGCATTATCACTATGTCAGGGAGAGGTTCTCTGCTGGGGAGATCAGCTTGGCATATGTGCCCACGCAGGAGAACATTGCAGACCTTTTCACGAAGGCTCTGCCTAGGGAGAAGTTTGAAGCTTTCCGCAAAGCTTTGGGCTTACTTCCTTTTGTGGAGTGATTTCCACATAGCTCGGCACTTCCTTATACATGAGTGCCAGCTTCTTGTTCACCGCATCACTCCCAGGGGGGATTTGTTGATATATTTAGGTAGTGATGTGTGTGAACACTCTAGGACTGCCGGGGCACTTTTTTCCCTCTTTAGGAGGTTTCTTTCCCCCGGCTTGTATATACGCCTATTGCCCTAATGGGCTACTTATCTTTGTACATTCTCTAGTAATACATTCAGTCTTGTGTGTTGTGCTCCAAGCTTCTTCTTCTTCCTTGTGCTGTTCGCGTGCTTCCGCAGACGTCTAACTCCAACAAACATGTGAGAGATACCTAGGTTAGAAAAGAGAAGAGAGATGAATCAAGGAGTGGTTGATTATGCAGAAGGGATAAAAATGGGAATATAATATAGAAGTGTGTGTCTACTTTCATTGGGTGCTTGATGTGATCGGTGATGTGCTTTTGTTATACTCCCATTTGATGTTTTTTGGTATTACTGACATTTTTTGTTGAGTAGCAGATTTCTTGCAGTATGCAGATGACTTAAACAGAGTGGAAGCCAAAATAGGTAAGGCTAATTGGACCAAAGTTTTTTGCACATATAATTTGAATGTTTTTGCAGGAACACGGAAATAGAACACATTGCTCGTCGGGGACGACTTTGCAACTAAGTGGAGGGGAGTATGTTAGCCGTATAAATTCTTAATTTTGGTGCACTAACATGTTCCATTTTGTAGAGTGTGTATGTTTGAGTGTAGGCATTTTGCAAGGAGAAATGTTGTCAACCGTGATAAAATTACAAACAAATGTGGTGGTTTGGAGGAGATTAATGGTCTCTTTTAGTTGTCCATTGTGCACGAGGAGGGTAAGGGCAAGGGGTCAAAATGCTATCTCTAAAGTCAGAGGTTCATCTCAAATTTGAAATTCCTGAGGAAACATGGTGCAAGATCCTAGCATGGATGTGTGATCTAGATAAGCCTGCACTAGGTTCTATGAGAGACCCATCATAATGTTCTTTTGTATGCACTGTGTGTTCAAACTTTAAGATTTTGCTGAAAATCCACATTACAAGAAATGCTAAGTTCAGTCCCTTAAAAAAAAAAAAAAAAAAAAAAAAAAAAAAAGAGAGAAGAAGAAGAAACGGAAAAAAAAGAATTTATAAAAGAGAAGAAAAGAAAAAAAAATAATACACGGATTAACAATTAAAAAGAAAAAAGAAAGAAAACAAAAGATATAAAGGATGATGTACGTGAGTCATGAGTGGGTTAGTGGGTGTCAGGAGAGTGGGTTAGTGGGGAGGGAAGAAGAAGAAAAACAAGGAAGATAAAAGGAAAAAAAACATTACGTCCCCTTCCCCACTCTCTCTCTCTCTCGGGGGTTGTTTTGGTTGTTTTTTTTGTTTCGTTTTTAGTGTCGGTGCAGGTATGCAGAAGGGGGCCTAAGAAGGGCTCGCTGCAAGGAGGTTGACTGGAGGGAGAAGGAGAATCGTGTGTTGTGGTGTGGCTTTTCGGGAGTACAGGTACAGAGGGGAAGCTCAGAGGAAGGATTCATTTTTACTGCGTGCATTGTTCTCTATAGGGTTTTCGTAGGCCGTCACGTGAGTGCATATCCCTGTGCGCTAGAATTTTTGATTTTCTGGAGGAGACAGGAAACCATTTTGGGAACTTCGATTCAACAATGCAATTGCTGAGTCACAAGCTGGAAGGATATTGTGGCCTCAACTCAATCTTGGGAACACCAAAGAGCGCCTCAGGATTTGGGCTTGTCGTGCTCACTCATCACTCAAGACCTGCACCATTTCTGATCATTGCTCATGAGCATCTTATTACAGTACATGGATCTTGCTTGTTTGGCGACAGATAGACTCTGGGCATCTAAAGATTGTAGTTAAAGAACAGAATTGAACCAAAGAACTAGGAGTGGGGCGCGTACATACTAAGTTTTTCGGGGATTATGATGGCACTACCTTGCATTTTCTTGCTCCTGAGTATGGGGAATGTGTTGGACTTCTGTTGAAGAATGCAGGAGTAATGGTTCAAAACATAGATAGGACTTCCATTGACATGGCTGAGTTGCATGATAAAAAACAAAAAGTATCGATGCTTCAGGAAAACATGGTTCCCAAAGCCCTAGAAATGAATTCAAGGTGTAAAAATGGCGGGCATGGACTTGCAATTTGGTGATGTACAAGGAAATGAATGAATAGATGGGTTGCCATATTGAAGAAGCAATGCTGAGACACCTCCTCTTTGTTGTTCAACCTATATTTTCTTAGAAGAGAAAGGGGCTACCGCTGAATCAACATCAGAAGGAAGGGATGCAGCAGTGGGAGAAGTGAAGAAAGACAGCAACCGTGGATCAAGGGCTGTTGGGAGGCATCTCTCAAGTTCTTTCGTGAGCTTTTCATGCAGGAGAGTGAAGAGGAATCGTCAGAGACACACATGTGGCCAAAGGAGTAACAGCAAATCAAGCACGGACAAGGCAAGAGGAAAGCCTCGAGGTAGAAAGGCACTTGTGGTTTGGAAGGTCAGAGCAATAGAGAAGCATGTAAGGGAAGAGAGGGCATGGTTCAGTTGTGAATGAGTGGAGTGTATCCACAGGCTGCTCCAACGCCACCCAGATCTATGGTCTAGAGAAGTTGCTGCTAAAACATAACTATGACAAGGATTTTGGGGCCACTGTGCTGGTAATTTGAGAAGAAAGGGAGGTTTCGGTAATTGTCTGCAAATACTACCTTGGCTGGACTTGAAAATTTGTAGAGGAAAAGGGCTTTGCATGGAAGAATACTCAGACGAATATTAGTAGCTCTCTGCATATTGTGGGCCAAAGCATTTGTTCCCTCAACTTCGGCTGTTTATCACCTGCTTCATTTTCTATAGAGTTTTGGGGGGTCGACGGAGGGAGATTCACCATTTTTTAGTGCTGAAAAGGCTTGTCTCCTATCATGACTATTGCAAGAAAATGAAAAGAGATCTCTCTTGGCTGCCATACATCCCATCGATTCGGAAGGGTTTATAGATAGCCCAGCAGGCTAGGAAAGAATCATTACCTAAGCGGAGGTCGGGGGTGGCAATCTTAAAACTCAAGAGTTGAGAAAGGGCAAA
>CM035418.1:103985914-104003414 GCA_020310875.1 Ceratopteris richardii
ACTATTCCAAGTGATTCCTTAAAAAGATTATTTTTGCTCAGAGAAATCAATTTAGCAAGTAAACCTTTACCCGCGATTCTTTAGGTTTGTTGTAGACTTTGACGAGTGATCACTTTGATGGATGTTTCTCTGAAATGGCTAAATAGAAATCCTTCAAATTTTGGTAGCATATAGAGCACTTTGAGATGGTTATAACAAACTATAGATCTTTGAATTTGGTGGAGAAATGAGTGAGATATGGTCTCCACAAGTTGACAGACTTTCAGAGACTATGACAGAGAACTCAGAAATGAACAATGTTGATATATGTATTGATGAACAATGTTGTACAATGCCATAGGCATGAATATCATTGCCTAATGGTGTAGATAGGTGTGGGCTAGAGTGTAGGCCTCACACACACTCAGAAAGTACAATGAAATCTCGGAATGATGAGTCTACATACCGTGACTTTTTTCTTAGAGGCTTATATAGATGTTCACTTCCAATTTGAATTTGAATTCCAGTTGTTGGCTCTCTCTAAAAAGTGATCCTCCATTATAGGAGATATTCCATCAATCAAAGCTAACTTTTCCACGAGTTCTTTTTGGTAGGTGTTTACAAAGATTCCAAGTCAAATGTGACTTTTACAAAAGGATAAAGTAGTAATTAACTACTAGCATTGATTCCTATGCATCTTCATATGTGTATGAACTACAAGCCAAATGTGTAGGCTTGTGAATTGCACCAAGAGCTCCCCCTCAAGCCAAACATCCTGGCTTGGTCTTCATCTTCAGTCTTCATGTATATCTTGCAATCCAATCGTTGATTTGAACCTGCAAAGTTTGGTTCCATCCAATGCTTTAGTTAACAAATCTGCACATTGCGTGTTGGTTGATACATATGTTAGTTGAATGTCCTTGCTTAATATCTTCTCTCTCACATAATGGTAATGGACCTCTATATGCTTGGTCCTGGCATGATAAATAGGAGTAACTGCAAGGTGAAGTGAGCTTGTATTATCTCCAAAGATCAATGGTGAGGTAGTATACAAACCCAATTCTGTATACAATAACTTGATCCATATGGCTTCTTGAGTGGCGTTGGCCAATCATCTATACTCTACCTCTGTAGAAGATAAAGCAACAGTAGGTTTCTTCTTTGAAGACCATGATATTGGTTTATCACTTGCAAATGAAATGTATCCAGAAGTGCTCCTCCTATCATCTTTGCAACCTGCCCAATCTGCATCTGAGTAAATCTTGATATCCAAGTCTGAAGTGTAAGGGAAATACAAACCATGATGTTGAGTACCCTTGAGGTACTTTAGTATCCTTTTGGTAGCCTCCAAGTGCGGTGCCCTAGGCTTGTGCATAAACTGACTCACTAACTCCATATGCAATATCTATCCTTGTTAAGGTAGCATAGTTCAAGCTTCCCACTATGCTTTGGTAACCTGTAATATCATCTAGTTCATCACCTTCATGGGCACTTAGTTTTAGGTTTACCTCCATTGGAGTACTTGCAACTTTGGTATCCTGCAATTTAAACTTCTTCAACATATCCTGTATGTATTTTTTCTGAGTAATATAGATTCCAGAGTTAGTATAGACTAACTCAAGTCCAAGAAAGTACTTTAGTAAACCAAGATCACTAATCTTGAACTGCTTCATCATCTGGTTCTTGATTTGTCTCATTCCATTGACATCATTACCTGTAAGTATGATATCATCAACATAAACACATAGTTATATTACCTCTGAATTACTTCTCTTAATGAATAGAGAAGTGTCTACCTTGCTCATGACAAAACCTTGGTCTTGAAGGTATGTGGTCAACCTCTGATTCCATGCCCTAGGTGCCTGCTTCAATCCATAAAGAGCCTTTTTTAATTTGCATACATGTGTTACCTTGTTAGGATCCTCATAACCAGGAGGTTGTGATATATATACCTCCTCTCAAATCCATCCATTCAAAAAAGCATTTTTTACATCTAGTTGATACATGTTCCAATTATTTGATGTAGCCACACTTACCAATACCCTGATGGTTGGCATCTTGGCAACAGGTGAGAATGTTTCTTCATAGTCAATGCCTTGGGTTTGTGCAAAACCCTTGGCCACCAATCTGGCTTTGTACCTGTTTATTGACACATCAGAATTTCTTTTGATTTTATAGATCCATCTAGATCCAATTACCTTCATGGAATCTTTCTTTGGTACTAGTTCCCATGTGTCACTTTCTTTGAGTGCTTCAATCTCCTCATCCATAGCTTCCTTCCATTCTGTCTTGGTCATGGCTTCTTCATATGATCGTGGTTCTTCAATTGGCAAGTCTTTGGCAAGATAAATAGAATGTTTAGTGACAAGAGAGGTGTCATACCCATATTTGATAGGTTTTTTGGTCTCCCTTTGTGACCTTCTGATTGATTGATTTGAAGATTCAGGTATATCTTCAAGTTTCTTCATCTTGAGTTTGCCTTTGGACTTCCATGCCTTGAATTCTTCAAGATTGATAATGTCTTCATCATCGGAATTGGTGTCTTCACTCTGAGTAGGTTCCTCCTTAGCAAGACTTGGAAACTCCTCCTCCAAGCCATAGGATAGTTTAAACTTTCTGCATTCGTTCTCATACCAAGAATCATTTTCATCAAAGACAACATCTCTACTAACCATGAAACCCTTATTTGAAGGGTTGTAGAACCTGTACCCTTTCTGGTTTAGATCATATCCAATAAAGATACACTTCTCAGCCTTAGGGTCTAGCTTACCTCTTATTTGAGAAGGAATGTGTACATATGCTACACATCCAAATATCCTGCAATGATCAAGTGAGGGTCTCTTCCCATGCCATGCTTGGTAAGGGGTCATCTCATAAAGAGATTTAGATGAAAACCTGTTTATGAGGTAAGTGGCAGTAGATACACTCTCTACCCATAGGTAGTTAGGTAATTTCTTTTCATTTAACATTGACCTAGTTGTTTCAATAATCAACCTATTTCTTCTCTCAGCTATGCCATTCTATTCAGGAGTATACCTTGTGGTGATTTCTATCTTGATTCCTCTATCCTGCAAGAATGCTTCAAACTCATTGGAGAAGTACTCACCTCCTCCATCTGACCTTAGCCTCTTTAGGTTTCTTCCTGTCTGATTCTCAACAAGTGCAAGATATTTTTTAAAACAATTGAACACTTCATCTTTGTGTTTCATAAAGTACAACACAATCCACCTACTATAATCATCAATAAAAGATACATAGTACCTTGATCTTGAGATTGAGGGGTCTTTGCTTGGTCCCCATACATCTGTATGGACAAGTTCTAAGTAATCCTCATGCATGTAGCCTTTCCTTGAGAAGGGTAACCTGTGGGACTTTCCAAACTGACAAGCACCACACTTGTAGATCATATGTTGCTTGGATACATTAGGTATCCCAAGCACACATTGGTCCTTGCATATTTGCTTCAAGGTTCTTTCTCCTACATGCCCTAATCTTTTATGCCAAATCTCAAGCTCTGAAAGTGTTTGATCTTTATAATTGTAGAGTGCAATATTCTTTGTATCTTCTAGCTCAAAAGTAAAAAGTCTACCTGATTTCTCTCCTTTAGCTATTCTCTTGAACCCATGCTTGGGATCCTCCACAAATGCTCCAAATTGGTTGAATCTGACCTACAAACCTTTTTCCACAATCTGTCCAACACTTATCAAATTTTTGGTAATGGTTGGTACATATAGTACCCTGCTCAACAAGTTTTGATTCCCATCAAAGGTCTTAACATTTCCAACTTTAACTACTGTGTTCTTGGTGTCATCACTTGTTTGTACTTGATGCTTACCTTTTGGTTCTTCAAGGCCAGAGAGTAGAGCTACATTGCTAGCCACATGATTTGAACACCCTAAGTCAATGTAGAAGAGATTGTCATCATTTGTACCTGGTTTTGAAGTCATGTTCATAATTAGAAGAGAATCATCTTGCTCTGCTGTATAGTTGTTGTAATCCTTTCTATATTTGAATCCTCCTTGGTAGTTGCCATTGTAATTGTTGTTGTAGTTATTGTTGTAATTGTTGTTGTACCCTGGATGATGGTTGAATCTGCCTCTTGACTATGAGTATCCAACTCTTTGAAATCCTCTTCCTCTCTGATTCTTGTAGTTCCTGAAACACTCATCTATAGTATGATTTGATAAACCACAAATGTTGCATGGTGAGGAGTTATAATATCTCCCCGTACCTTGCTTACCTCCTTTGCCCCTTCCTCTTGATGATCTACATCTCCCTGCATAGTTGGCTTGGGAGGTAGTGCCTTCATCTTCTATCTTCTTGTTCTTGCCTTTATCTTTAGACTTACTTTTATTAGTGTATAGGACAGAAGAGCTATTACCTTTGGATGTGTCTCCATTCTTGTTGATCTTGGCTTCATGAGTGAACAATTGCCCCAAGAGAGTGGTAAGGTCTGGAATTTGCATGTCCATGTATAGGTCCATGGCAGTGGTGAAGCTTTCCCATTTGTCATTAGCTTTAATCCCATTGATCACTTGCCTTACTATCTGCTCTTCTTCAATCTCTTCTCCTATGCTTGCTGACTGATCTGCTACATCTTTAATCTTGGTCACATACTCTGAAATAGTCTGCTTAGGTTGCTTCCTTAGTGTGGTAAATTCAATCCACAATTGGTTTTTTCTGGCCCTTGTGTTGGAAGAAAAATAGGATGACAAGGTTTCCCAAGTCTCTTGGGATGTCTTACAGTTTCTAATATGTGGCAAAAGAAAATCAGAGATGGAGTTGAGTAAGTAAGACCTTGCTAATGCATCCTTGGCACACCAGGTGTTGAGCTTCTCATGTTCTTCCTTTGTTGGTAGTCCTCTAGTTTTGAATGAGGGCAATTCCTCATCTCTTGCGATGTATCCATAAAGACTCCTTCCTTGTAGGTATGTCTTCATCCTTAGAGACCATGCCTGATAGTTGTTCCTGTCCAATTTATCAATAAATGAAGGAAAACCATCTCCCATTTTACCTTGATTTTGCTCTAATACCACTGTAGGGAAGATGGATGAATACTTCAGGAGGATGAGTAGGTACTGCCAAATCCTGCTTTGTACCAGCCCTTTCTTGCTTCAAAGTTGATAAGTAGACCTTCTTAACTTTCCAATGACACCATAAAAGTCCCTATGTACTTTGTAAATGATGTATGAAAAGATTGAATCAAAAGAGACTACTTTGAACTTCAAGTCTTCAAGAAAACTTTCTATTTTTGACAATAATGTTGAGGTTATGTGATGTCACGGCAAAAGCTTGTTCACTAACAAGACTGCAAAAAATTGCCATGCCTTAACTAGAACTAAGCTAGAGTGATATTAGAACATCTCTATAATCATCAGTAGCTTAGCAACCTTCTCAAACTGAAAACTTTATAACTGTATTTAGTGAAAACTGAAAATTCACTTTACAGAAAGATTTGCATTTTCTTCAAGCTTTATGTCTGAACTGATTTACTTCAAACATTACACTACTGTGTTTTATTACAATTAGATAATCTTTCCATCACTTAGTTGTGCCAAAAACTGAGTTTTGAACTCACCAAAATATCACCGGAACTTCACCGGACTGTTATCAGACTGTCACTAGAATCTCACCAAAATTGTACTAGAATATTACCAGAATCATCTGTAACTCTGTTTGTAATTACTTCAAATGACTATAGACGAAGTAAGGAAGTAATACCTGAGCTTCCTTCAGTAAATGAACTCTATCTAAAGTTTGAGAAAAAACTTCACTAGTATCAGATGTCTTTACGGTCAGACTTAGTACTGTGCGTACATGTCTCATTTAGCAAAACTCTTTGATTAGTTTGTAGTTTAGACTCCTAGCTTCAAGATGAGCTATCACTCATGAAAAACTTTACACTGTACTGGGAGATCTCACTTACAGAAGTACCGTAAAACTTGTACTGAGAAAATTATAACTGTTAACTAACTTTCACAGGAATATGAAATCACTTAGATTTCTTCATACAAGAAGAATGCACTTAGATCTTTCCACATAAATATGTGTTTTCTATTAGAGAAGATGTGTACAAAAATGGCTTGGCCTTTCTTTGCTCATAGCCATGGAAAACTCTCCTATGCTGAGTAGTTTCTCCTTACCATCTCTCTCAGATGAATACCCAACTGTTCAGGTTCTATTATTCATCTGTACATACGTGCACTTTCTAAGCCTCTCTCTCCAGCTATCTTAGGCTCACTCAGCCTCTTCTCTCCTGTTTCTAAACACTCTCTCAACTCTTTTATATACATTTTGATCCGAGATTCAAAAACTCGTAATTCTAGAAGTTTCTACACTGTATATTACAAGCGTGAATTTGTCCCTTCACTAAGGCTTTGATTTTCTGAATGCTTTGTTTCTTCTTCTCTTTGTCTTTATGTCGTTATGCCTAATTAGTGACTGAAACTCCAAGAGCTCCCCCTCAATCACTAATTAGCATCTTCTGATCTTTCATATATTCTTCATTTCTTTTATTCCTTCCATTTCTTTGAATCTGCTTGTCTTTACTCCATCCAAGCTCTTTGTCAGAATATCTGCAATCTGATCTTTCGTAGGAGTGAATACTATTTCAATCTCCTTCTCCGCTTTTCCCTCAGGAAATGATATTGAATATCTATGTGCTTTGTTCTTGCATGAAATACTGGATTTGCTGCAAGATACAATGAACTCATATTATCTCCATGTATAATAGGTATACCTTGATCAATACCCATGCTTTTGAACAAGGTCTGCATCCATATCACTTATTTTGCTACTTTTACAAGTCCTTTATATTCTGCTTCTGTTGACGATAAAGCCACTGTATGCTGCTTCTTTGAACACCAGCTGATAAGCTTATCTCCTAGGTATATCATATACCCATGTGTTGACCTTCTGTCATCTTGACTTCCTGCCGAATCTGAGTCACTATATGCTCCCAGCTTTATATCTAATGTAAAAGGATAATATAATCCTTCCTTTATGGTTCTTTTGATATATCTAAGAACTCTTTGTCCTCCAACCCAATGTTGATCCTTCGGACAATGCATAAATTGTGAGAGAACTCCTACTGCATAACTAAGATCTGGTCTTGTTAGCGTAGCATAAATCAAGCTTCCCACTAAAGATTCATACTTTCTCATATCTTTAAACTCTGCACCATCATATTTGTTGAGTTTATGATTTACTTCAAGCGGTGTTGAAGCTTCTCTGCAATTCTCCATGTTAAACTTCTTCAGTAAGTTTAGGAGATACCTTTGTTGCAAAACATATACACCATGATCTGTATATGTAACTTGCATTCCAAGAAAGTATGATAAATTTCCTAGATCACTGATCTTGAATTCTTTTTCAAGTAATCTTTTTTCCTCCTTGATTCCTCATCTGAGGTACCAGTGATTATAATGTCATCTACATAAATACAAATGTAGATCATACCTTCATCTGTTCTCTTGATGACTAGACTTGCATCTGCCTTTGAACTTTGATATCCAAGGTCATTGAGATACTTAACAAGTCTGTAATTCCAAGCTTTTGGAGCTTGCTTCAATCCATAGAGTGCTCTTCTTAATCTGCAAACATGATTTGGGTAACTGGAACTTACAAACCCTTCAGGTTGTTCCATGTAGACTTCATCTAATATATATCGATTCAGAAATGCATTCTTTATATCCAGCTGATTTAGCCTCCATCCTTTTGATGCTGCTACAACAATCAATGTCCTTATGGTTGACATCTTCGCCACCGGACTGAATGTCTCATCATAATCTATGCCATGCGTCTAAGCATAGCCTTTGACTACCAGTCTAGCTTTGTATCTGGCTATTCTTCCATCTGCAAGCTTCTTAACTTTGTAAACCCATTTATTTCCAATTATTTTCTTACCATTTGGTTTTGGAATAAGATCCCAAGTCTTGTTCTCCTCTAGTGCATTGAACTCCTCCTTCATTGCTTCTTCCCATTTTACTTTACCTTTTGCTTTACTGTAATTCTGAGGTTCTTCATCTTCCTTTACTAAGTAAGCATAGTTTTTCTGAGTCAAATAAGAAGTATCATAGGAATACCTTGTTGGTTGTTTCCTTACTCTGTTTGACCTTCTTGGTTCAAACTCTTCATGTGTATCTGAATACATATCTTCATCAAATCTTGGTCCATCTTCATTCCTCATAGTTGATCCGACCCTGGATGTACTTGCCTGCATATGATCTTCATCTCCATTTACTTGCATATGTGATTTACCTTTTTCAATTCTTCTTATCTCTTCTTCAATTGTTTCATCATTATACTCTTTTTCTGCATACCAGCTTTTTCCTTCATCAAATGTCACATCTCTAGAAACAATAAACTGTTTGGTTAGAGGACTCCATAGTCTATAACCCATCTGCTTTTCATCATATCCGATGAACACGTATTTTTCAGCTTTTGGTTTAAGCTTATATCTGATTTGTGATGGTACATAAGCATAAGCTACTGATCCAAACACTTTACAATGATCAAATGTTGGTTTCTTACCCCCACCAAGCTTCATAAGGGGTCATACTATTTAACGCTGTACATGGTAATCTGTTTACAAGATATGTGGCTATATTTACAGCCTTAGCCCAGAGATAGTTTGTACAATTCTTCTCCTTTAACATTGCTCTTGCAAACTCAACTAGAGTTTGGTTTCTCCTTTCTGCTACTCCATTTTGTTGCAGTGTATACCTGCAAGTTATTTCTCTTTTGATACCTGAATTCCACAAATAATCATTGAATTCTTGAGAAAAATATTCTCCTCCTCCATCAGACCTTAGCCTTTTGAGTTTTTGTCCTGTAAGTCTTTCAGCATATGCATGAAAATGCCTGAAAGCTCCAAATACTTCTGACTTCTCTTTCAAAACATAAAGAGTTATCCATCTTGTTGCATCATCAATAAAAAGAACATAATACCTTGAGCCACTGATAGATCCTTCTTTTGTCGGTCCCCATACATCTGTATGTATGAGCTCTAGCAAACCATCGTGTTTGTAACCCTTCTTCTGAAATCGTAGCCTGTGTGCTTTTCCCATCTGACTGGCTTCACATTTGTGAATCATATGTTGATTCTTCATATTCAGTAATCCTCGTATGAATTGTTTTTCCACCATCATTTTGATTTCTTTTTTATTAAAATGTCCTAACCTCTTATGCCAGAGGTCCAATTCTATAAACACTTCATCACCATGTGTGATCAGGGCTTGACCAACATTCCCTTGCACTTTAAGAGTAAAAAGTCTACCTTCCTTTTTACCATGGAAAATTTGATTGTATCCATTTTCTGGATCTTCAACAAATACTCCTTCATTTGTAAACCTGACTTGAAAACCTTTTTCTACTATTTGTCCCACACTGATCAGATTCTTCGGGATTGTTGGAACATACAAAACATTTGTTAGTAGATCAGCTCCATTCTTACACTTTACCTTTCCAATTGACCTTACATTATGTTTTGTGTTATCACCTATTTGTACTGTATGATTTGAAATACCTCCTTCCAGTTCTGATAAAAATTCTATATTTCCTGACAAATGATTTGAACAACGAGATTCAATATAGAATACCTTGAGGTCTTCATTCTCTGACGTACTTATTGAATTCATCATCAATGTTGTATGATCGTCGTTCTGTGTATCATTTGCATAGTTGTAGTAGGTAGTGTTGTGAGACTGATTCTGTCCCCAACTTCTTGCTCCACCTCTACCATGTCTGCCTCTTTGACTTTGCCTACCTCTTTGATATCTTCCGCTTCTACCTCTGCTATTGTTATTCTAACTTTGACTTGTTCCTTGAGAATTATGCCAGCAATCATGAGCCAAATGATTGCTTAATCCACAGATCCAACAAGACTTCTTCTGATTACCTCTTCCTTTTGTATTACCTCTTTTTCTAATGTTACCTCTTCCTCTTGCATAATTTTCTTGAATAGTCATCTCTTCTTCATCTTTTTCTTTACCTTTATCACCTTTCTTCTTATTCTTTGCGTACATAACAAAACTATGTCCTTTATCTCCGTCTGTCTTCAAATCTTGCTCAAATGTTAGCATTAGTCCAAGTAACTGATTTAAATCTAGTACAAAATGATTTAATGAAATTTTAGTTGAGAGTACGAAAGGTTTCCACCTTTCATCTCCTCTCAATCCAGCAAGCAATTGCGCTATCAACCTGTGGCCTTCAATATTTTCGTCAATAGATCCAAGACTGTCTACCAAGTCCTTCATCTTAGTGACATAATCACTAATGCTTTGACTTTGTTTTTTCTTGAACGTTGTAAATTCTGACCATAAGCTAGCCTTCCTAACTTTAGTAGTATTTTGGAAATGATCTTCCAATGCACTCCATATGTCTTCCGCTTTTCCCAGACCTCTAATATGTGGTAGTAGATGATCTGTAACGGTATTGTAGATATACGCTCTTGCCGTTGCATCTTTCTTCTACCATAGCTTCAAGGCTTCTAACTCTTCTTTTTTCGGTTGACTATCATCTTCAAAAATAGGCTTCTTTTCTTCTCCTGTTACATATTTCATTAAGTCCTTTCTTCTCCTGTTACATATTTCATTAAGTCCTTACTCATAAGTAAGGCTTCCATTCCCATTACCCATGCGGGATAGTCATCTCTATCCAATTTGTCAATAGAAATGTGATCTGCCATAATGTTCTTGTTTCTGTTACTACCGGTGAGTGTAATGTTAAAAGATTTTACCTTTCATTACCTTTACTCTTGAAAATGACTTTAGAATGCTTCTTGATGCCGTTTGTTGTTGATCTCCTCAGCTTTTACCTTTCTTGTGAAGAATTCTTCACATTCTCTTGTATCTTTACTTTCGTTTACTCTTGAGAAACCTTTTCTGCTCTTCAGAACCTTTTGCTCTAATACCACTTGTTGAGGTTATGTGATGTCGCGGCAAAACCTTATTCACTAACAAGACTACGGAAAATTTCCACGCCTCAACTAGAACTAAGCTAGAGTGATATTAGAACATCTCTATAATCATCGGTAGCTTAGCAACCTCCCAAAACTGAAAACTTTATAGCTGTATTTAGTGAAAACTGAAAATTCACTTTACAAAAAGCTTTGCATTTTCTTCAAGCTTTAATTCTGAACTGATTTACTTCAAACTTTACACTACTGTGTTTGCTTACAGTTAGATAATCTTTCCGTCACTTAACTGCGCCAAAAACTGAGTTTTGAACTCACCAAAATATCACCGGAACTTCACCGGACTATCACCGGAATCTCACCGAAATTGTACCGGAATATTACCAGAATCATCTGTAACTCTGTTTGTAATTACTTCAAATGATTGTAGATGAATTAAGGAAGTAATACCTGAGCTTCCTTCAGTAAATGAACTCTATTTGAATTTTGAGAAAAAACGTCACCAGTTCTCGATGTCTTTACGGTCAGACTTAGTATTGTGCGTACATGTCCCGTTTAGCAAAACTCTTTGATCAGTTTGTAGTTCAGACTCCTAGCTTCAAGATGAGCTATGGCTCATGAAAAACTTAACACTATACTGGGAGATCTCACTTACAGAAGTACCGTAAAACTTGTACTGCGAAAATTGTAACTATTAACTAACTTTCACAGGCATATGAAATCACTTAGATTTCTTCATACGAGAAGAATGCACTCAGATCTTTCCACATAAATATGTGCTTTCTATTAGAGAAGATGTGTACAAAAATTGATGGAAAGTGTTAATCTCCAAAAGAACAAGCTATTCTTGATGTTAGACCACCTCTATATTAAGAATAACTTCAGACTTCAACGAATTTTGGAAGACAATCACCAAACTATCAAGAAATTAGCTAACTATGAAGAAAGTCATTTCACAGAAAAGTCTGTTGCACATTAATCACTCATTGATTAACCATTTGTGTAAAGTTTCTGATGTAACTTTGTAGAATGTGTCGCCTAGAGTATGCACACCCCTCCAAGTTAAAAAACTTCAAAAGCTTTAGTAGATTATGAGAAATATTCAAACAATTCACCTATGTCTAAAACTACCTTCCTGTAGAATCGACTTTGACACCTGCAACTTCTAACACATAGTTCTCCCAAACTAGAACCCGTTTAAGCAAATGATTTTAGCCATAGATGGCTTACCTTCCAACTTAGATTTTGACTCCTCATTTGTGTAAAACTTTACACTGTGCACTAAGAACTGATCATTTCTTTGACCATCAAATCTGCGCCTGTTTCAGAAGACACTCAACACTTTCTCACACATAGATGTTCCTACAAACAGTTCTCTCAGCTTGTTTGCAATTGGACTCTCAAACTTTAACCATAGATAGATTAACTATGCACTTGAATGTGTACAAAAGGATTTTTGATAAAATCAAACACAGAAGGAGAACTAGAGGAAAGATTGATGCGCAATTCTTTGAACATTCTTTCTATTCAACTCTTCATACATCTGATGGATGATACATCCAATACACATCATCTATTCATCTATGCTTCATCTCATCCATCATTTACGACCATCTACACGTATCTATATATACATATGAGTATTGATTTGTCATTACTTCAAGTATATTGAAGTATTTACAAAGCTAATGTACATATGTTTTAAAGAGCTTTACTATCTGAATCTTCTCTTTACTCCATGAAGTTGGACTTCAATCTTTTCTTCATTTCTTCACTTCTAGGCTTTATATAATCACCAATTTTTGATTTTCCTGCTCCAACAGCTCCCCCTCAATCATCAATTGTGATTACCTGCATCTTCTTTATCCCTGCCATATCTTTAAACCTCTTCAACTTTGGTCCATCCAAGCTTTTTTTCATCATATCTGCAAGTTGATCCTTTGTAGGAGTATGCATAACTTCTATTTCTTTATCAACAACCTTCTCTCTCAGAAAATGATATTGAATCTCAATATGTTTTGTTCTAGCATGGAATATAGGATTTGCTGCCAAATATAAAGAACTCATATTGTCTCCACAAATGATAGGAACTTTGAACAATATCAAAACTCTTCATAAGAGTCTTTAACCATATTACTTCCTTTGTAGCTTCTACCATACCTTTGTATTCTGCTTCTATAGATGATAAAGCAACTGTATGTTGCTTCTTGGAGCACCATGAAATTAACTTATCTCCCACATAACACAAGTATCCATGTGTTGATCTTCTATCATCAGAATTACCTGCCCAATCTGCATCACTATATATTTTGACTCTTGTATCTAAAGTAAATCCATAGTACAATCCTTCTTTAAGTGTGCCCTTGATGTACCTAACTACTCTTTGTCCTGCAATCCAATGTTCCTTTCTAGGACAATGCATGAATTGAGATAGAACTCCAACTGCATATGATAAGTCAGGTCTTGTTAATGTAGCATAAATCAAGCTACCCACCAAACTCTGATAGAGCTTCATATCTTTGAATTCCTCTCCTCCATATCTAGTCAATCTATGATTCACTTCCATTGGAGTTGGTGCTATCCTGCAATCTTCCATTTTTAATTTGGTTAGCAAATTATTTCAGATACCTTTCTTGAGCTACATATACTCCATGCTGAGTATATGAAATCTCCATTCCCAAAAAGAATGACAAATTTCCCAAATCACCGATTTTGAATTCTTTCTCCATCTGCGTCTTAATCATGTGTATACTTTTGTCATCTGTTCTTGTAAGTATTATGTCATCAACATAAATACAAACATAAATAAATCCATCCTCACTTGCTTTGACTAACAAGCTACTATCTGCCTTTGAAGCTTGAAATCCAAGTTCCTTTAAGAACTTTACAAGCCTATAATTCCAAGCCCTTGGGGCCTGCTTCAACCCATACAAAGTTCTCTTGAGCTTACACAAATAATTTGGATACACTTGATCTTCAAAACCATCTGGTTGTTCCATGTAAACTTCATCTGAAATAAAACCATTCAAAAATGCATTCTTTGCATCTAATTGAGATAATTTCCAACCTTTGCAAGCAGCAATTGCTATGAGAGTCCTTATGGTTGTCATTTTTGCAACAGGACTATAAGTTTCATCATAGTCCATACCATATGTCTGTGCATATCCTTTTACAACAAGCTTGGCTTTGTACCTAGATATACTTCCATCTGCAAACCTTTTTGTTTTGTAGACCCATTAACATCCAATGATCTTCTGACTATTTGGTTTAGGAACCAAATCCCAAGTCTCATTTTCCATCAATGCATCATACTCCTCTTGCATAGCTTTTTCCCAATTCTTCTTTCCTTTGGCTTCATCATATGTGGATGGATCTTCATCTACTTTTAGCATGTAAGCATAATCTTTAGTAGTCAAGAATGAAGTATCATAGCTATACCTTGTAGGCTACCATTTGTGGCTAGATGACCTTCTCACTTCTCCACTTCTTGAAGTTTTTGGTTCATCACATTCTGAAGCAAACCTTGGCACTTCATCAACTTCAACCTGTACTTCATTGTTCTCATCTTCATCAAATATCTGAACCTTTGATTTACCTTTCTTTTGATTGACAACTTCAACATCTGCATGAACATTAAGTGTACCTACATACCAAGTACCTTGTTCATCAAACGTAACATCCTTAGACACAAGGAATTGCTTTGTGGATGGACTCCACAACCTATAACCCATCTGCTTGTCATCATAACCAATGAATACATACTTCTCTTCTTTAGGTTCCAATTTATGCCTCAATTGTGATGGCACATATGCATATGCCAAGCATCCAAATATTTTACAATGATCCAAGGTAGGTCTCTTACCCCACCAAGCTTCATATGGTGTCATACCCTGCATGGCTTTACATGGTAACCTATTGACCAAATATGTGGCTGTGTTCACAGCCTCAACCCACAAATAATTAGGGCAATTTTTCTCCTTCATCATTGACCTTGCAAACTCAACAAGAGTTCTGTTTCTTCTTTCTGCTACCCGATTTTGTTGAGGAGAGTACCTGCAAGTAACCTCTCTCTTTATACCTGCATTCCACAAATAATCACTGAACTCATTAGAGAAATACTCTCCCCCTCCATCTGACCTTAGTCTCTTCAACTTTTGACCTGTAATTCTTTCTGCATATGCATGATAGTGTTTAAATGTATTAAACACTTGTGACTTGTCTTTGATCAAATAGATTGTAATCCATCTGGTAGCATGATCAACATATATGACATAATATCTTGAACCATTTATACTAAAGTCCTTTGAAGGACCCCACACATCTGTATGTACCAATTCAAGTCTTTCTGAATACATAAAACCATGCTTATTATATGATTGCTTATGAGCCTTACCTAATTGACATGCTTCACATCTGTATGTCATGTGTTCACCTGCAACATTAGTTAATCCAAGCACTGAACCATTGTTAACCATTTCTTTGATACCTCTTTCATTAAAATGTCCAAGTCTTTTATGCCAAAGATCCAATTCAGACACCTTTTGCTCTCCATATGTAAACATAGCATGTCCAACATTACCTTGTATCTTTAATGTGAAGAGCCTTCCTTCCTTCTTTCCTGTAACAATTTGTTTATACCCTTGACTAGGGTCTTCAACATAAACTCCATCATTAGTGAACCTTACCTCATATCCTTTTTCCACAATTTGTCCTACACTGATCAAGTTCTTTGGAATTGTAGGAGCATATAGAACCTTACTCAAGATAGTACTTCCATCTTTGGCTTTAACTGAACCAATTGACTTTACTTTGTGCTTTGTATTGTCACCTGTTTGAACTGTGTGATTGATTGCCTTATGATCTAAATATGTCATCAAAGCAATATTTCCACTCAGATGATTGCTACATCCTAAGTCAATATAAAATACTCTCATGTCTTCATGTGAGGCTTCACATGTTGCATTCATAATAAGAGTCGAATCTTCTTTCTGATCTCATGCATAATTGTAGTAGGTGTTATTATAGGATTGATTTTGGAAGTTTCTTCCTCCACCTCTTCCAAAAGAATTCCTACCACCTCTACCTCTGAAGTTTCCTGTTTGATATCTGCCACCTCTTCCTCTTTGATTAAGTTTCTGATTAAAATTACAATTGCTTTGATTATTATGCCAACAATCATGAGATAGGTGATTGGTCTTACCACATATCCAACAAGCTCTGACATTATCTTTGTTATTTCTACCTCTTCCTCTACTTCTGCTACTACCTCTTCCTCTTAGGAAGTTTACTTGACTTGGAGTACCTTCATCTTCAAATGATTGTTGCTTTCCTTTGCTAGCTTTCTTCTTGTCTTTATAATACATTACATGACCTGCACTCTTATCAACATCTCCTTTGATATCATTCTCAAAAGTTAGCATATGTCCTAACAATTGATTCAAATCAGGAGTGAAATGATCTAATGAAAGTTCTGTAGACAAAATAAAAGGCTTCCACTTCTCATCTCCTCTTAGTCTTGTGAGAATTTGTCTTACCAACTTATCTTCTTCAATATCTTCATCAACTGCACCTAAAGAATCAGCAATGTCTTTCATCTTTGTCACATAATCAGATATTGATTGTGAAGCCTTCTTCTTGAAGGTAGTAAACTCTGCCCATAATGAAGCTTTCCTTGATTTGGTTGTATTCTGGAAATTCTCTTCCAAAGCATTCCAAATGTCACTTGCACTTTCAAGTCCTCTGATATGAGGAAGCAAATAATCATTCACTGCCATGTAGATTATGCTCCTTGCTTGAGCATCCTTCTTCATCCAAACCTTTATATCTGCAAGCTCCTCCCTAGTTCGAACACTAGGATCTTTGAACTCTGGCTTTTCTTCCTCTCTTGTGATGTATTCCATCAGATCTTTGCTCATAAGATGAGCTTCCATTCTCATAGACCAAGTTGGATAGTTCTCTCAATCCAACTTCTCAATTTGGAGACCATCTCCCATCCTTTCTTCACCTGTACTATCAAATCTTTAATCCTTATAAGGAATGAACGTACCTTAGCTTCGAATGTTGCTTCTTCTGATCCTTTTGCTAACCTTTATGTGTCTTCCTTCAGTCTTTCTTCCACACTTTATCCTTTTGAACCTTCAAGATGTGAAATTTGTATATCTGCAGCAGTCGGGGTCTTCCTTTCCTCAATTTTGATACTTCTTGCTCTGATACCACTGATGGAGAGTGTTAATTTCCAAAACAAAAAGCTATTCTTGATGTTAGACCACCTCTATATCAAGAATAACTTCAGACTTCAACCAATTTTGGAAGACAATCACCAAACTATCAAGAAATTAGCTAACCGTGAAGAAAGTCATTTCACAAAAAATTCTGTTGCACATTAATCACTCATTGATTAACCATTAGTAATTTTCTAATGAAAATTTGTAGAATGTGTCGTCTAGAGTATGCACACCTCCTCCAAATTAAAACACTTCAAAAGCTTCAGTAGATTATGAGAAATGCTTCAAACAATTCACCTATGTATGAAACTACCTTCCTGTAGAATCGACTTTGACACCTGCAACTTCTAACACATAGTTCTCCCAAACTAGAACCCGTTTA